>VUQH01082011.1:0-39555 GCA_015106775.1 Etroplus canarensis | reverse complement strand
TGGGGGAGGTAGCTGGGGAGAGGAAAGTCTGGGCTTCTCTGCTCGAACTGCTGCCCCCGCGACCCAGACCCCCGGAAAAGCGGTAGACAACGAGACGAGACGAGACTTTTGATAAAGTCCTTGAATTAAAACTGAAAGCCTGCACTTTATACTGTGATTGTTTGATTTAAAATCCACTAGGGTGGTGTACAGAGGAAAAACTACAAAATTGTGTCATTGCTCAAGTACTTAGACCTGACATTTTTTAACTTTTAAGATTTGCCATAATTTCCCAATAATTTGTAAACTTACGGATTTACTGGTGAGTTGTTTTTTTCAAAGACAAGAATGATCTTCAAAGTCTTCAAGTGTTTTGGGTTTATCAGAGAGAAGCACTGCCAAAATTGCTGGCACCACACAACTTGAGGGGCTGAAACGAAAAGCCACAGACAACTCCAACAGGAGAGGAGACAAATTGCATATTTGATTTCATCGCTGGGCTCCACTTGCCAAATCATTCATTTTTAATGATGAAGTAGTAATGCAGCACTGACGATTACCTCATATCTTACAGGTTTTAGTGAGAAGTTGTTCATTTGCCCTGTTTTCTGCACTGACAAAGGTGACAGAGACCAACTGTTCACCAATCTGTCCCACAGTGGGAGCTTCCTGTGGTGATCAGCACTCTTGCCAATGAGCCGCATGGCAAGTCCCCTTTATGTAAAATGCCACCATTAGCTACATTATCCCCCCTCCCGCTCCTTACAGGGATGCCACACCTTATCATGGCTTTATATTTTTCATTTTGTTTGAATTTGCTTTAAGTTCTGACTCATTTTCAAAGCAGTTTAATTTTACTTTTTTAAATTACTATAATATGCAGGGCATCTGTCAGGGATAGGATTTAATTAAATTTATTTATATAGCACTAGTTCACAACAAAAGTCACCTCAAGGCACTTTACACTGTAAGGTAAAGATCCTACGGTGTTAGAGAGAAAATCCCAACAATCAGACGATCGCCTATGAACAAGCACTTTGTGACTGTGGGAAGAAAAAACTCCCTTTTAACAGGAAGAGACTTCCGGCAGAGCTAGACTCAGGGGCAGGAATCTGCCTTTACTGGTTGGGGGTGAGAGAAAAGAGAAAGGAAAGTAAAGAGAGACAGTAAGTAGTATACAGTAGTAAAATCAGGATAGATATGAGAATAAAAACAACACTTTTTGAAGGTGGTTGACTCACAGGCATGTAGACATCCTGAGCCTCAACAAACGTGCACCAAAGCCTCATCAGGCAGGTTGTGTTAACAAATTTTAACAAACTGACGAAGACCAAAATGAAGAATATTTCCTGTATCCTGACAGTCCTGTGAAAAAAAAAGTTTTCACAGGACACACAGCTGTCAGTAACATGTAATAATATTTGAGTCTCTCACATCATTGTGGAGCAATTTCAGCCCACGCTTTTTCACATTACTTCAGTTCACTGAGGTGTGCAGGCATATGTTAATGCAGAGCTCTTAGGGTCCTGCTACATCATTACATTTGGGTCAAGGTCTGAACTGTGACTGGGCCAAGGCAATGACTTAATCATTTTGTTTTCATTTCTGTTTTAGATTTGCTTGTGTGCTTGGGATCATTGTCCTGTTGCATGACTGAAATTCAGCCAGGCTTTAGCTGCCAGACAGACAGCCTCACATTTGACTCTAGAATATTTTGCTGTATCAAAGACTTCATGTTCAACTCAATGACTGCAAGGTGCCCAGATCCTGTGGCTGCAAAACAAGCCCAAATCATCACCACTCCACCACTGTGCTTGACAGTTGGTATGGGGTGTTTGTGCTGATAGGCTGTGTGGTTTTCACTAAATATGGTGCTGTGCATTACAGCCAAACATGTCCACGTCAGTGTTATCTGTCCAAAAGGCATAGTTCCAGAAGTCTTGTGGTTGTTCAAATGCAAATTTGCAAATCATGCTGCTATGTTCTTTTTAAAGAGAACAGGCTTTCTCCTGGTAGCCCTTCCAAACATACCACACTTTTTCAGTCTTTTTCTAAGTTTGCCGTCATGCAAGACTTTTTTTTAACATTGTGAGATAGGGCTGTTCAGTTTTGGTGAAGGTATGCAATCTCTGACTACTCTTGTTCTAATTTTTTAAAAGTCCATTTCTCATTTGAGTTTAGTTAAATAAAATATTTAATCATACCTAATTTTATTAAGTTTATTTTACTTGACTATAAAAACCTTGCTGTCAAAGTCATAGGGAGGTGCCAAATACTTGCATGTTATCATTTTCTGTATTTATTTTTTGTTATGTTATCATTTCAAGTGCAGGGTTCTAACTACAGGGGAGCCAGGATACACAAATCAAATTTGGAAGGGTCTCTAAAATAATGATACGCTATTCTTACAAAGCATTTAAATTTTTCTGCATCTTAATTTAATCATGGATCTTGTATAAAAATTAGGCCATTCATCGGGATATTTCATTACTAATTCACTGAAAGGTACTGGCAAGTGTGGTTTTCTTGCCAAGTGACTTTTTCACTCTCAACTTTGTAAAGCAAATAAAATCGCTAACTAATGCATAAAAAAATAGCATGAGAAAGTGTACTCATTCCTCAACTCTGGGTAGATTTGTAAAAAGTCAGCAATCAAGTGTGCCACAATTATTCAAGAAATGAACAGAGACACAGGATTGTCCTCAGTAGGAATCATTTGATACAGAGGCTATGAGCTACGTCGTCTTTTTTGCAGTCCTAATGCATGAAGCAAACAATGTCTGGGTCTAAGAGTAGGAAGATTTTCATTAGATGATAATCCAAGGTGAAGCTAAAACTTAATTGGCTAAATTCTCTCTTTTATATGGTAGCTGTGTGCATCTTAAATCATTTCAGATTATGTAAGCTTTTATAAATGATTCAAACAATAACTTGTGTGAGTGGGGCTATTAATTTTGATGGCTTGCTCATAAGATAATTTGTGCGCAAAACATTTTTAAAAAATTCACCTTATGAGACTTCAGTATTGTGTAAGCTTTAACTTGTGTTGTAACAAAGTTACAGCGCAAGTTTATCTAATTAAAAAAATAAAAACAAAAACAAATATGCATAAAATTCAAACATCTTTATATCAACTCCAGCAAAAATACAAAGTTCTTAACATAAAGATGCATCATTCTTGGGATTACCACAAATAAAGCAGGTATTTCTTTCTAATATACAAAATGAAAATCTTTAAATAGCAACTGTAAAGAATAAACATGTTCAAGTCTGGTATTTGGTGGGCTGTTTTACATTTGCTAAATTCATTAGCCTAAATGGAGTTCTTAAATAACAATAAAAACATAGCGGACTTTTTTCTTGCATTTACAGATGATGTAGCCTCTTACTGAAAATGATGATAATAATAATTATTATTATTATAAAACTGTGCTAAAATGGTGTTTTTCCTTTGACAATACACTAAAGTAAATTACTACGGTGGAAGAACAACTTCACATTATGAGAACATCTGCCTGGCTGTCAGTGACAAACAAAAAACAAAACTCAAGAAATAAAACTGCAACACACTTGGATTCACAACTTAGGATGTGACTAAACTACCTCAATTATTTGAGATTCAGTTTGTGAATTCTAACAGAAGGTACTATCGATTATTCGATGCACCATTCACGGTCAAGAGGCCATTAATTTCATTCATATTTACCAATTAAATATACAAACTTTTCAGGGCTTTGTTTGGAGGAGTTTTGATAGGCAAGCCAGAACCTCCGTGTCATCTCACATAATTTTTACAGTACGGCTTTTTGACGAGCACTAAACGTGAATACAAAGGGGATTTGGGGGCAATGATATAGCAGGAGGTGTATCACGGCTGCATTGCGAGAGTTTCTGAAACGGTCTGAACATTAACAGGAATTACTACATGCAGGAAGCAGGTAAAATACTCAGTCACCGTAATGTGCAGGTAACACTGGGTGCAATGGTCAAAAGTGACTGTGGGGGTACACAGTGACAAAACCTACCCCAAACAACTTTAAAAAAAAATGTACAAACATTTGTTATCACACATATATAACACATCTGTCTCTTAACAATCCAGACCTCAACATCTAATACAACGCTAATAAGAATAATTTTATGTTAATGCTATGGGAAAATGGGCATAAAATAACTCTCATTTTGGGATGAGTAAGAAAATCTGAATGCCTAGGCCAACATAAGAATTTGCAGATGTGTGAGGCACATACTGTGGAACGAAAACAATTTGCACTCACAAATTAATGCCGACTGCATCTCCAGGAGTTGAACGCTGTTCTAAGCAGAGGACAGGAGATTTCACATTTAGCGACACATTCCATTACATTACACTTCATAAATAAGGCACCTGGTCACAGCAATCACATGTTCACACTGTTGTGATTTGAAGACAGGCTGGAGATACAAACTGCCAACTTACATAGGAAGCTGAAACGCAGTGCATGCTATCATCTAAAATGATAATTACATACAAAATAGCAACAAAATGAGAAGAAACAAGAGGATTGTGAACAAAATTTAACTGTATCCAAGGCTGGTGTGCGTTATGCCAAGTGAAAAGGTTTGTAAGGCTTTTGCTATCTCCAGCCATGTCAGAGTGCTGAAACATAAAGCCAAACAGCAACTTCAACTGCTAGGACTTCGTAGTCCTGAAACACAAGCCAAAATCTGAACAATCCATCGTATTTGCATTGTCACACAGAAGCTTTCGAGAATCATAAATAAATTTCAAAATGTGTTCCTTCCTCACAAATTTACCTACTGAAAAAGGTATCCTCTGAAGAAATTGGTGGGAGTATAAAATAATTAAGTTTGGTCCTTCAGTCCTCCTTTTAAATTCTAGATAAAAGACAAAGAAAAAACCCATCTAAATAACGATGATTGGTCTCTCTTTCTGCAGGTCCATTTTATTTTGAGAGTGATGTCCTTGTGCGCTTTGCTGGGCTGTCTAAAAACTCCTGAGCTCTCTTGGCTGCCATTTTTGTTGCACTGCGTGGCAATGAGGCTGCTTGACTTCTTTTTGCAGGAGATTTTAAAGCCCCGCTTCTCGTCACTGCAGGTTCATCACTTTTCCTTACTGGTTTGGGAGACACGTTTTGCGTTGTCATGGACTTTGTGGTCCTCTTTGAAGCATGGCTGGGGCTTCTGCTCACAGGGACAGTTGGCTCCATTTTTTTCTGGGACCGTGTTGTTGGCACACTGACATCCATGCTCTGCTGTGGGTTTTCAACAGCATTCTCTGTATCTTTGATCTCAGCACCTATACTTTGTGATGCTTCCTTTGACTGGAGTTTTGCTGAATTGGCTTTATTCACTGCACTTTTTTCCACCTCTGTTTTCTCTGCTTCAGTGTGCTTTTTATTGTCAGTCTTGCTTTTAGATTTATCAACCTGATTGTGTTCAGATATTTTAGGAGACCCAAGTCTCTGAGAACATCTCTTTGGCAACACCTTTTTACTTGTGTCTCTTGAAACTCTACTACTGCTCTGAGCACGGACTGCTCTGTATTTTACGGTTTGCTTTGATCTTTTGTTAGCCAATATTTTTCTTCTTTCCAATTTTGCTGCCGATGCTTTCATTTGTTTACTGACAGGTAATGCTGATTTTCGGGCCTTCAGAGATGGCTTCAGATTTGACTTAGAGGCAGACTTTGTGGTGGCCAGTCTTTTAATGTTACGGGTTTTTAAGATTTTCGAAGCCTTTTTCAGTCTAACAGTTTTTTGCTGAACCTGCATCTTCCCTCTTATATTGGAGTATTTCCTCAGGATCCTTGCACTAGCTGGATTCTTTGATTTTCCGGAGGATTTCTGGGATTCACCTATCTGAGCAGAGGCTTTGGCAGAGGAGTACTTAGTCAAATTCTGAGAAGTACTGGGGAGTTCTCCTCTCTCCTTCCCTCGTACTGCATTTGCTTCCTGCTCCAGTGCTTTAGCAATCAGCTTCTGACTCTTGGGGTTGCTCTTTACAGGAGAGGCAATGGCGAACTTTTTCAAATGTTTCTTTAAGCGCTCTGCCTGTAAGCTTGGAAATACTCCCTGAGAGGTCCCTGACGCACTTGAGGAGTTGTGGAAGCACAGCTGACTTTCTGATGGAAGACGTGTAGTCACCTTCTTGACGATGACAAGAGATTTTGTTTCTGTTGATTCAAGGAACCAGCGACAAATGTTGGAGAGATTAAATCCTTTCATGAAAAGCATTTGGACCGGTGAATATTTCTGATGCTCCGAAGACTTTGGTTTTCGTGTCCTGCGCTTGCTTTTCCATATAGCTGCCTGCCTATCTGCTTTATTTTTGTATTTTGCCGCTGGCTGACTCTCCTTATCCATTTGCATCCAACCTTTTTGCATTTTGTCATATTTAATATTCAGATTTGTAATTAGCTGTTGGCTTTCCTCTGTGGACAAAGTCTCAAAGAATTTGTTAGTTGTTTGTTTTGGGGGCTCATGCCTAGGTGTAATGATAGGCACGTGTGGACTATGGGACACGGAGGCAACAGACCCGGAAGAGGGCTTCACCTGAGCTTTAGTTATTCTTTCTGGCATTATTCTGACAGGGGAAGCTACATCACTTTGTCCTGGAGCTACAGAAACAACACTCGTAGAAGGGGTAGTGGCCAATCTTTGTGATCTTAAAACTAATTTCTTGTTGTCCACTTGTGGTAATTGAGTAAGAGACTGGCAGGACATTTCAGCCTTGCTGCTCTCATCACTCCTTAATGGCATTCTTGTGGGTCTGTCTGGTACAACCGAACCACTGTCATCTGCAGACCTGTCTTCTAAAGATGCTACATTTGGCTTCAAAGCAATATCACCTGCTTCTGCCTTCTTTTGAGGAACCATTTTACTTCTTAATGGCATAATCAGTGTTTGCACTTCTGTTTTTGCAGGACTTACATTTTCTAACGGACTTGATACCTCACCGATAAGCTGTGTTTTCTTATCATCAAACTTGGATGATCTTAGTTTCTTCCTCGCCTGCAGTCTTTGTTCTTCAACATTTTCCTCTATTTCTTCAGAGGGTGTTTCTACTGGTTGAGTATCTTCAGTGTTTAATTCCACAGATTCTGTTACTGTGTTCGGCTGAGAGTGTTCAAGGGCTGTAGGGTCAGATGACCTGTTTCGAGGAGACGTAGGAACAGAAAGTGGATCAGGAAGAGAGGGGGGGGGAAGCTGCATAGCGGATGGTTCTGGAGATAAAATGGGAGTGACGGCAATTGAAGGAGGGTGTGATACTGGCGTTTCAGGGGGCTTCTGGATGGTTGATCTAAGTTGCCGTTTGGACTCAGTGTTTTGAGAATGATCAGCAGGCTGATCAGAGAGCTCAGGCATACCACCATCATCTCTCAGAACTTGCTTTTGTTTAGGAATTTGTTTAGGCTTTGAGGGAAATTTAGACGTTGGGCTTGATGGCATTTCAGAAGATGATTCTGTCACTTGCTGAATTACAGGAATAATCTCAATGGAGTTTATAGGTATGTGTGTTTCAGGTAATGGTTTCTTCAAATTCTTTTCATTAGTGGTAGAGTCACTTGTTGTCTCAACAAAACTACTGTTGGATACATTTTGACTAGATTTTACTGGAGTTTTATAAGGTGATGTGGTGTTACTTGCTCTACGACGCAGATGTCTGTCTGAGTTAACTACGGGTTTTCCACCAACATAAGCCACTATTTGTGCTTCTTTCTGTCTCAACCGCTTCGGTAGCTCGCATTTGGTACCTTTTTTCCTACGCCAAGGTGGTAATTCCTTCAAGAGTGCATCAAGAGTCATCGAGGACACATCGTAGTCACCATCATCATCATCATCATCATTATCTTCCGTTTCTATAGGCATGACACTTTCAACTGCTTCAGATGCCTTGAATTCTGCCTCTTTTATCACCGGCTCCTCTACTGAACCTGTGTTATTTGACCCTTCTGTTCCTTCAGCATTGTTAAACTGTACTTGTGTCTCTGGCTGAAGTTCCTGAGGTTGCTCATCTTGCACTTCCTCCCTTTTACCTTCCTCAGCTTTATTCACAGGAGATTGGGCGCTACTCTGCTTAAGAAGACAATCGCTATTGTGCAATTTATC
Organism: Etroplus canarensis; assembly: GCA_015106775.1. Classification (NCBI taxonomy): domain Eukaryota; kingdom Metazoa; phylum Chordata; class Actinopteri; order Cichliformes; family Cichlidae; genus Etroplus; species Etroplus canarensis. Next base: position 31,465 of record VUQH01082011.1, on the reverse strand, counting down.
TGATGGAATCTGGTGCTCTGTTTCTTCCATTGTATTATCCTCTAATGGCTCCACTACTGTTTTTATCACTATTGGCTCTATAGTTTCACTTATGTCTTCTTGAGGTTCTGGCTCATTATCTCTTATTGCTTCAACTGGAGCCTTACTGACACTTTCTTCACTTCCTGTAGTTATCCCTGAATCTGAAACGGCAACCTGTTCAACATCTGCCTCCTCAGCAGTTTCTTGGTTCTCTGTTGGGCTCCTCAGTGGAGATGGAGAACCAGACTGCCCCTTGCTTTGACACTGATCTGTCTGACTTGGTTCAACTATGTCATCTACCACTATATCCCCCGTTCCCGGTATCACACTATCAATGGACTCTTCTGTGGGCATTTGTTGATTCATTGTCTCTGTGCATGATCCAACAAAAAGCATATCCACAGGTGGTACACCTTCAGGCTTTGAAAGTATTTGTTTTGGAGTGACCAATGTGATCAGCTCTGGCATTGCATTAGGACAGTTGCCCCTCCCAGCCAATGTACGAACGGTCGGTAACTCCCAGATTTCACCTGAGTACCTATGTCCTCTGGTGCTTTTTCTGGCATTGCGGCGTTGTGGCATGCTGCGCCTTTGTTCCTTAAAACATTCTGTAATTGGCTTGTCAATAAAAACAATGTCACAGTGGCCGAGATCAGGGTCAGCCATTCCCCTACAAGCAGAGTCCCTGGTCCAACGATCACAAGATGTCCTGATGGTCTTCCTGGCAGTCCGCACAGAGTCTGACGGACTGCTGACTGGGAACAGTTTTGCTGATGCATCTTTAGCAAGCCCAACAGTTACTCTCGGCCTAGGTTCATGTGTGTGGCTAGCCTGACTGTGTCTTTTGACAGAAGAGTTGAGTCTGGCACTCTGAGTCTCTGTTCTGTTGGCTGAATCTGAGTTACTCTGTTTGTCCTCCAAAGTGTCAGAATGAGAAGAGAGTGTGGTATTGAGCACACATGACAGCTTCTTACCGGCAGGAGCATTACAAGTCATGATTATCATCTTAAGAGGTGCATGATCACCATGACGATTGTTCTCTGTATCCACTGGATTAACAGTGGGAGTTGCAACAGCCTGGTTATTCCTCGACTCAGGACTGCGAGGATCTGAAACTGGGCCAGGAGTTCCAGATGATTTCAGCGACACAGCATTCTCTGGAACATTTTTCATTGCACAACTGCTTGGGGCAAAAAGGGACACATCCTGGACTTCTGACTTGGGAGTGGTTTCACGGGGAAATCCTAACTCGGGATGTGATTTCTCTGGGGTTGCTGCACTGGATACAGTGGAACAAGAAGTTCCTTTGACACCAGAGGTATAGTCAGAGGCTTTATGTGCATTGGAAGATCCAAGTGCTTTGATCTCTGTCTGTAGAAAACCTATGGCATCTACGATCTGTCTCTGATGGTGAGGGCAGAGTTTGGCCATGAACTGTTCCAGGGTGGAGGTGGACTGCAGATCTTTAGCCTTTGCAACACGGAGGTCTGGAGATTCACTGAGAGGAAAAGAAGAACAAAATATATTAAATTGTATCTCAATTAGAGGTAACATTGGTTTGTTCTCTGTGATCTGCACAAACGTGTCTTTCCATCCCTAGTACCTAAAAAAAATTGTTTGAAAAGTTTGAAATAATACACAAGTTGACCATTTTTTTTAATCATTGCATATTTATTAGAAGAATAAGGGATTTTTTAGAAGTGAATCATTCATCCAGTGAATCTGACTAATTAAATTATTACAGCCATTACAATTTTTTTTGTTTGCACAGGTGCTTTTTTAATAGTATACACCAACCAAAAATTATACATGCACAAGACATTTAGTAATGGTTGATTAAAACAAGTCAAAAATATATCACTTGGAATATTGTCTACGTTAGGGGAAAAATTGAGTACATCAAATTCGTCAAGTTTTTGCGTCAAGTTCTTTTAAATGACAAGTGCTAAGGTTGGCTTTGACATATGCATAGCAAGCTAAGACAAATAAGTAAAAGAAAAACAAAGCATGACTAAGATATAGGACACAAGGTTTTATCTATGCCAATGCAAATCAAAATTAGTAACTGTACTTTCGGCTATAGTCATGTCTGTGTAGTAAGCTCTATTTAAAAAAAATCTTCTGATACTTCAATGCATCTGGAGCATTCCAATCATAATATTATGCCAAAAAAATTCATGTGAAATTTTTTCCCTTTTAAAAAAAAAACTTCCTACCAAAGCCGCACTTAGGGTCTTTTAACAAAAAACTATGAAAACAAATGGAACGACATCTGGAGTTTTGAGCTGACGTGCCACAAGGCTATGAGTAATGAAAATAGCTTCATTAGAGCAATAATAATCTGTCTAAAAATGACAAACTAATACAATATTTATATGCAACTAAGTCATACTGCATTGACTAGTAACATTAGACTGTATTTTCTAATTTTGATCTTACAAACCTTAAATCTGTAATTTTTCATAGGCCTTTTATTCAAGGTTTGAGCTACAGTGAAGATAGTGGGACAACTATTGCCATAGCAAGCTTAAAAGGCTGCATAATAAATCAGGCTTGCCATGTTGTCTGTGTTAAGAGCTACAAATAAAATCAAGCAGGTTATTATATACTAATAGTTTATTCCACTACATGCATGGGAAGGAATACCTAATGTTAATGGGGGTTTTTTGTTTAATAAAAAAAGATTTTAGCTTCATGTACCCTCATGTACAACGTACCCTCTAAATTGAGGAGTAAAATCTTTAATGAATGTACAACAAGTGAAAAAGAGACTTTTTCTTGAATCACACTTGAATCATTGACATTCATTATGTAGCAGTATAGTACTCAAATATGAAAAGCTGTACTGTGGATTTCTTGGCTCTAAACACAAAGTGGTTTATACAGCATGCCAAATATCTCAAATGCAACCTTTGCAGATTTAAAAATAAATTTTAGAGATAAAAAAATAACATTTGATGCGACTAGAACTATTTTCTGCTAAGCTCATCAACTTCACATCCCTCCCTGCAAAGTCTAAGAATTAAAAGAGGAGTACCTGAATAACTATTGGTAAGAGTTTCATCCCTGAGGGTTTTTCACTCTGTTTCTGAGCACTGCTGTGACACTAACTTCTTTTTCCCCAAGCAAAGTAAATTAACCAATCTAACAAGCACAAGCAAAGCAAATTACATATCAACACCACAATATTTCACAAGCACACAAGCGTGGACGTGTATCCACAATGTCCACACATTATACATTAGAGATGTAAATAATCTGGCAGTTACGATCTGTTACACAAGGGCATTTTATAACATCTTTAGTGAACCGTTAAGCAAAGTATTTTACCGGTGGTGTACTATTTTGGGTTCAAAGATAATCAACTTATCTCATTGATTATTTGACATTAAATACACTAACAATCCAGTGTTTGTTTTAAATAAAGCAACCTTGAAAGATAAACCTCACCTTAATGTACAACAAGTTTCCCAATAATAAATTATTTAGTCCAATCATGCAAAATACACTCAGTGCCATTCCTTTATATATTCTACATCTGTACATATTTTTTATGGACAGAGCTACTCAATCATTTGCAGAGCCTCACCATTTAAGGCTGCAGAGAGGCTTTGGTCCACACATATATTTACGAAGTAAAAGATATCCAACGTCATTCGGGATAAAGTACGACAGTCTTGCTTCACATTTACTACTTAATACAGTTAAGTATACATTTCAAGCATTATACATTTAAGCCTATACTTATTTAACATTTTGTTTATTATACATTCTGTACTAATGTGATGATAATAGCCACTTTTAATTTAAAAATGCTTAATAAATACTTAATAAACAAAATAATTCTAAATATATAATCAGGCTGGGGGGGTATCTAAAAGGGGGGTGGACTCTTACCCAATTTCAGGAACAAAGTATTTCCTCCAAAGCAGGACATAATCAGAAATTAATTATGTCAAAACCAGAATAAGATTCCTAAACTGCTTCATCCCCAAACCAGAAAAAAATAAGATGCGAAAAAAATAAATAAATAAATAGAGGGGCATAGTATACACAGAAATATTTACATATGGTTGAAGGTCAACATTTCTTTGCTCATATGATTAACTTTATTACCACTCTTATTGAAGTTATCTGCCTTTACATGGAGTATTTTACAGTAACCATGTGTTATGTGTATGAGACTGCTACAAAAAAGAGTTTTGAGAACTGTAAATGGCAATATGGGTTTTCCAGGTGAGGTAGTCAACTGTTGGATTTGCTACAATAGAAAGTGAGGAGCACAAACACAAGATTTATCTATCAATAAATTAGCAATAAACCCAATGTGCTTGCCTGTCTTTAGTATATTGATTTGAATGCATTAGACACTGAATTAGACAAAGTGTTAGAGTTGAGGGATGCTGGAGGATTGTCGATGCAAGAATAATTTAATTATTGCAAACAAATCTATGAAATATATTAAGTAATGTACATTTGCACTTGAAGCAACTACTATGTATTATTTTGTAAACCAAACAAAGTTATTCAGGTGTTTTTGAGTTGATAAACCATCAAAACTTAATGAATGTCTGCATTTTAAGAAAATAAGAAAAGGTAAGTGTATCACGTAACACAGGGTTAACATTGGAGTTACAGTAGTATAAATACAAGTGTGCAAGTCCCACTTTAAAGTGTTTGAAATATAGAAGTTTACGTAATCTGAGAGCAAATATGCATCTGAGTTAACTGCATAAAGCTCAACTGCTTGATTAAGAACTCTTCATATGTAAAAAGGCTGCAAGATGCAATAACATCATTACAAAGATCTGCTAGAGTTGTATGTGAACCTGATAAAGGAATAATGGGTCATGAGCCCATATTCTGGAAAGTCCTGAGGTGAAATTAATAATGCACAATGAGGTATCCTGATCAAAGTAATGGACAAGGCTCTGTCTAAAACCAGGCAAAGATTCAATGAAAATGGCAACATGAAAAGGCGTTCTGTAAAGGTTTTTAATGTAGCCCTTTCGTGTGCTAACAGCACCATGATCAAAGTGTTTTTGTTATTTTTAGGGAAATGGCATCAACTTAAATTTTGGTGGCCCAATTTAACATAGCAATATCTCAATGCAGGGAAACGGTCAACCCACACCCTTTAAAGATAAGAATGCTTCTGTTGAAACATTTACAAATTAGTTTTGGATGCAGTAATCAAATTCAAAATATGAACCAGTCAGTAATTAATAATCCCACTATTTGAGGGCTCACCTGTAACTGAAATTACAGTCTACGCAAACATGTCAAAAATGATAAACAAATATAAGTCATCTCTTAAATGAAATGCAGCCAGACATAATGTTTTACATTCAATCATCTTAGTCAATCAAAATATTTTTTCATTGAATTTTTGCCAGGGCAACATGAAAAACAGGACTGGTTGTATACTGAGGCATGACTGTTACCAAGTTAGACAATTTGGCTAGATTACGCCTGTTAAGTTACAGGCACCATCCTCACCAAAGAGAGTGACCATGAAGAAACAATTCTTTTACTGCCTCCCATGGGCATGTGTGTATATGTGTATATTCTGCATACGTATATTTCTGCTATTTTGATGACAAAAAGAAAACAGAAATGCTTCTGTCACATCTGATTATAGAACACCTAAAATCTGAAAAAAATACAAGCCCTAAAAATCACATAGAGATGTAAGGCGCTGAAATGCTACTGATAACTACTTAAAGTTAGGTTGTGAAGACAAGAATAGGACACTCACACTTGTCAGTACAATATCCTGAATGTTACCCTTCAAAAGGTTTATGTGGGCGCGCAATTCTTTCCTGTTAGAGGTGATTTGTGAGGCAATGATTTAGCTGAGGTATGTAGCTGAGGTATAACTGTGTCCGTGTATAGTAATGCATTTTTTAAACTTATCCTGAGTGCACTGAAGGCAAAAAAAAAAAAATCCTGATCATACAGCAGAGCAAAATGGACAAAAAGTATATGGGAAAAAGTGCTATCCTTGTGAAGATGAGCATAAATAGGATAAAAAGGAGCACGAAATTTAGGATGACATTATGTTATCCCAACAGACTGGAATAGCAAATACTTATATATATTAGAATTACAGTGTTAGTGTTTGGCCATACTCTCCACTGTCCGGCCATACTCTCCACTGTCCATTTCAGCTATAAAATTGCATCGATAAACAGTGACAGAGAGTTTTAAAGTCCTTCATAATGCATTAATATACTTAATATGCTTTCACCCATACTGCAGGGTCAGCATACTTGGAACCATTTAGTTTGAAATTAGGACCAATATTGAGAAGACACTAAGGGCTGCCACATCCTTATGCAAGCTCTAGTATGGTTCTGTACAAATAAAGCCAAGAGTTACTCCTTTAAAGAGTATTTTAAAATAATAACTAAAACAGATCAACAATATGCTGTTGTGTAGTAACATTTCTAAAATACAAAGCATGCCCTCCAAGCTACAATATATACTGCAGGGAGATACTTCTGTGCCCATGATTGATGGCCATATACAAATATATTAATGTAGTTATTAATAAATTTGGGGTTACAATTAAATAAGTTAATAATAAATACAACTATTAGAGTTTAGAGTTTAAGGTCAACAAATTCAGCTACTACCACCATTTGACAAACAAAATGGTTAAAAATGATATCATTGTTAGTATGTTATGGATGTGTCACTCATTTGATAAGGGGCTGGCATCATGGAAATCAGTCCCATTCTCTTCAGAGGCACTCTCTTTTTTCTCATAAAGACTGTGCTGAGAGTTTTGGAGTTCTTCCTTTTCGGGGGATGGTGAAACACCCAGTTCCCCCACCTGGCTTATCAGCTTCATTTTCTTTTTAGGGGGATGCTTTAAAGTCCCCAGTCGCTCTTTAACTTTGTATTCCAGAGTGCTGTGTGGGATTCCGTAGATTGACTGGGCTTTAGAAACACTCATTTTGCCACCCATAACCACCACAATAGCCTCTTCTAGCAGCTCTGTGTTGTACTGTCGATATCGCCCTCGTTTTTTCCTTGGCTGCTTGTTACTTAGGTCTGATTCTAAATCCACAGGATAGTTTACCCCCGAAGCTTGGCAGTCAGATGGGAAAGGGCAGTATTCCTTATCCAAACCTGAGCTATTAAAACTTCGGCTGCTGCTGCTTTTCTGGATTTGTCCGGGTAGAATGGAGCAAAGCTTCTTTCCCAGACCATTCTCAAAAAGTGAACCTGAATATTCAGTGGACATGGAATCCCAAGATGAGTCTGTTCCTGTAGCCAAAACTCGCACCTGGGGAATCTTAAGGTCAAAGGATGGTGAATGAGAAAAAGAAAGGCTGTGGTCTCTGCAGGTCTCCTGGAGGTTTCCGTTCTCACAGGTAAGCGACTTTGTCAACAGTCCAGCAGCTTCCAACAACCTGGGTATGTCTTTAAGGTGCTCACTAGCTTCTCTGCTGGTTTTGAGTTTTAGTAGGGCTCCAGAATGTGATTTGGGATTCCTGGAACCAGACACATTTCTGAAAACATCACTGGGGCTGGAGCTTTGGTTATGGCTGAGAGGTGACCCTGGGTCGCTTTCCAGATCGGGTTCCTCTTTGATGCGCAGTGAGTATGCAAGAGACGAGGAAGGCTTATAACAGGTGGAGTGACCGAAATTCTCCCTCCTCCTCCCATCCTGTAGGCTCCTCATAAACAGCCCGACTTGTCCGTCCGCTCTCAAGGATCGCCTGATTGGATGGAAGGAAATTGGGTGTAAGCAGAGCTTGCACAGTGCCCTTTTCTGTTTGCTAAAGAAGGATGGGGTGGGGTGGGGAGGATGTTGGCCACTCCTTTATTATATGACCTTGCTTTGGTAACATCACTAGATACACTTTCTGTGAATGTGTGTGTCTGTGTGTGACTTTTGAGAACAAAAAAAAAAGGCTCAAGTTTTAGATTTTTATTTGCTTGGTTTGATAATTGACAATTTTTGCATAAACATAAGAATAAAGAAACAACAAAAAGAAAGGAGAAAGAAAGAATGAGAAAAAAGCAAAGAAAAGGCACTTATTGAAATACACTGAAGACTTGGTATTCCTGTGGCTCAAAAAGCTTGCCCAGGAGAAGGGACTAGTTGTAAATGCCGTAAGGGAGTTTGCATGTAGATGTTAAGCAAGGCACAATATCTATGCCACACAAAATAACTAATGCGAATAAAGCTCCTGATAGTTTGTGTGTGACGTTACCACTGAACAAGCGCAGCAATAAAAGAGTAAGCCAGCAAGGGGTTCTGTCTATCTAACTATCAAACTCAAAACCTAACTGACTAACTCATCTCAGAAAAAAAAAACAATTGCAAAAATTCATTGGCAACTACGCGCTGTCAATTAATTTTTAATGACTTAATTAAAAGCCATAATGCCCCCCAAAAAATGCTACTTTACTTTACAGTCTCATGATTTTTAAAGGATTCTGTCAAAATTCAATATAAACGTAGATTTTTGTAACGCTTAATCTTTAGAAACTTTTATTCCTTAAACAGCTGTTTTGTGTGGGTTTACCCATACTACAGTGGTCTATGATTGCAAGGAAATGCAAGAATATTAGCAATGCTCTAATTCCTTTATCATCAGACCAGCTAGTGTCTTGCCAGTAACTAATGAAAAAGAACCAAAAAATTAGGCCAAGCTAATAAATGACTTTCAAGCCGCACTAACTCACAAACAAGATGCTGCTCATAGTTTTGACTTGCCAGACAAAAATGTGGAGCAGATTGCTGCATAACCCACACATTTGTGAAGTATTCTACTTTGAATGGCAGCCTCATACAAAATACATCCTCTAGGATGTTGTGGGAGATGGTGAAAGTAGTAGAAGCACAATGAAGTTTCCCTCTGTAGTATTTTTTGTTTCTTTGTAACACAAAAAACAAATTAAAAAAAAAATATATCAGCACAACATTACGGTTCATCAAGCTACCAAATGGAAGACCTTGCCTGATGCCAGTACATTGACATCACTACAAATAACCTGTACACCAACTGACTGTGAATTCATTTTGGGCATTCTGAACTATGATGAGACAAATTCCATAAACACATAAACAGCAGATGAGAGAGAAAGAAACTTTTCTTACCCCTTTAGTGTGGGTGTGGCCGGAGAAAGGCAGGGACTACGGACAGATAGGCCACTGCCATAACTTTTCTTTTTGATAGATAAATCAAGAACACCATCTATAAAAAAAACAAGAAAACACTTAAGACTCAATGTTCGATAAGACTATAACCAGTGCACCAGTTTAGTAATGAATAAACTACTCTGGTACAGATGGGTTTCACACTACCTTGTTCATTAGGTTCAGCCAGGGGCTTCTTGATGGTGAGGTCAAGAGGAGCATCCTGATCTGCCATTAGGAGCTTGCTTAGGACGGGATTCTGGTTGTGTGCTGGCCCAACCAGTGTGGCAGCAGAGCTGGTAGCAGGAGGAGTCCCTGGAACCAAGGCTGGGGTTGACAGGCTTTGGTCAGATCGAGGCTGGGAATCTGAGCAACTGACCTGAGGGGAGCTAGTTTTTGAGGTATATTCGGCAGCAAACTCTCTGATCATTTTCTGAAGAATCTCTCGAGCCACTACAGGAATGTGTGGGTCTGAAAAGTTTGGCACATCTGTTAAAAAAAAAAAAAAAAAATGCGAGAACTCTGTTCAGTCTGCATTATTTCAATAAGACATCAGTGATGATTACAGCCACACATGAAAACTGTGTTCTACAAATAGATTAAGAGTTTTAAAAAATCTTATTTGAAACCTGCAAATAAGAAAAAACGTGCTACACCAAGAGCTGGCTGACGTAATTTGAATGAACGCCTATAAAATTAACACTTACAGAAATGCTTATTAAAAATGGATGACATGCACCACTGTGTCTGCAGGCAAGTTCACTTGTACTAAGCACATAAGTGTTGCAACAATGAATAATATTAATGTACCCCTAACACTGAGCCTTCAAGACTCACCTTTTCTGCAGAGGACTGCATTGAGAAATTCCTCGGCTTGTTTCTCTAGTTTGCTGATTATAAAAGGTTTAGGTATCTCTTCAAGTCCCTCGTTCTTTAAGTGTTCCTGTCAAATTAAAAAAAACTGCTGAGTTGATAACCTTTAAGCTTCAAAAGGATACATATATACATTGAACTTTTTCTTTTTATCATTCAGAAGGATGTTTCAATCAAGGTAATTAACCAAACAGCTAACTGCACAAGGGAAACGTGCTGGATTACAGATTAGCGATGGATTAAGCCCTGAAAGCACTCCTAATGTTTACCCGTCATCTAAGTAATAGTTCCCTTTGTAAGAAAGCTACATTTACGTTTGCAAACTCCAGCTGAATGAAAATAAAAAACAGAAAACCTTACCTTGATTTCGTCTCTTCTCAAACAGCAGAATAGACAATTTTCATGAAATGACCAGTCAGACACTGCTAAAGGCTTTAAATCTGTGGATAAAAACACACACACACACACACACACTTTAAAAAAATAAATCACTATATACATAAGTTAGACTCCACTTGTGCTGTGATTTTTGCAACATATGGAGAGGGGAAAAAAAATCAAGGTCATCTTTTTTTCCCCCCTTGGCACACAATGTACAGCTTAACATTGGGTACAACTACAAGAACAACACTGCATGTACATCTGCTCAGTCACAACTGCCACTGGTGTTCTTACCCACTCTGTTAACTGAATAGATGAAAAAGTGGTGGTACTGCAGCAGGGAAGCAAGGCATGCACTCATGGGGGTTTTTGCTTTGAGGAAAGAAAAATGCTAAAGGGGGACTTAAAGTCACTAACAGTAGTGACAGAATGACTAAAATAGCAACATTAAGTAAACTGAAGTACAATAATCACAACTGTGAGTGAGAGAGCAGTCAAGTGCTAAGGCTGAGCTACTATACGCTTGGACACTTTAGAAAAGTGAATATCATCCCATCCAGTGGAAAAAAATAATAAATATTTGGGTCCAGCTCTACAAATGCAATGGCTATTTTGTCACTGTAAACAAAATTAACAAAATTAAGTAAATAAAACTAACAACTGAACCTAGTACCTGGACATATTTCATTTAATGTGATTTTACACACTGTTTTTGGGTTCTGTTTCTGTGTTATCATCAACATCAATGAACAGCAATCACTTTCTCTAGTCGCAAGTAGGGTGCATTACTAAAAATGGCTTGTTTTCAAAACTACAATGTCCCAGTTTCATTTCTAAAGCTCACATTCATTGTGCCCAACTCAATAACAAGGTCCCAAACAGAAATGTATGAATGAAATGAAGGAGTGGGCCATAATGAATGTGTGCTGATTTGTTTTAGCAAAACTGTCCAAATTAGGAATTCATTTAATCAGTTCAGCAGAGTTTTTAGCAGCAACTGCTACTGTACAGAGTCTATTTAGACTGCCTGCAAACGTAATGAAAACCTAAATAATGCTTATTATTGTCTCACTAACATCATACACTGTAACATTGTAGAAATGTCTATAGGGCTCTGGAGACCCTTACACTGACCCCACGCCATCCAAAACACATACTCTGTGGGAACACAGGCATTCTTCTTTTCTGCAGTCAGTGAGGGGGTCTTGTCTTGAGTGAATGTACAGGGGTACCACATGGTACAATGCAGTAGCATTGTCATAATAAGCACACAACAGATTCCACTGAAAAACTGTAATTCACAAACTTACATGATTATCATCACTAAAGAAAAAGGTATCAGATACTTACCCTTAAATAATTTTAGGTCCTCTACCAATGGTGGACCAAGAAGACCTTCAAGAATGCTCTCAAAACCTGAAACAAGATATCAAGTTCAATAAATATACTGTTATCAGTAGTAATGATAATGTGACAATGTGTACAAATTTATTTCCAACCTATGCTCATGAAATAAAATGAATATGTCCCGGAACAAGGCCAACACCTTCGTGGGATAACTATCAGATCCCAGTGAACTTAAAAAACAAGCTAATGTTCCAAAGACTTCTGATTCCCCTCATGATTACTATACATTACTCTGCATTAAAAGCTGAAAAAAGAACATACTTAGTTATGGACCTGGATTCATTTTATTCCTGTCTTTATGTGGAACTGATCTGTGTTCACTACTTGGTAGGTAAAGAAGAAGACACTGAAGTGATATTTGTCTCATAAGTATAAAATTTCACCAATTTTAACATATTTGTCCATTTAAGATCCAGGAGTGCCTTTGCTATATGGGCTGAAATTAAACTGCAACATACCACACCTCTGGGGGTCTATACCTAACAAATTTGGTGAAGCTTCTTGAAAACTGCAAGGAGTTACTGTGATAATGTCACAAGTATCTATGGTGGAGGAGGTGGACACACAACCAGATCAAAACCATAATATCTCCCAATTTTCTTCTAACTAAAACTTGGTGCTAATGTAATAAACAACAGGAGTTCAAAATTAATCACCATTAAGATAAGGCCAAAGAGCCAAAATAATTTGTTGTACTTACAAAAGAAGTCAACATTAACAACAACAACAATAATAATAATAATAATAATAATAATAATAACAATAATGTGAGTCTTATAAGCCATTTTATAAATTTTCTATACCCATGCATCTAAATTCTGGGCCAAAACTGATACCAGTGTTTAAAATAACAATTTTGCTGACAGCTGATGCTGATACTATTTTGATTCTGTATTTTATTTTATCTATTTATTTTGTGATCCCCTTTTGTGTGAGAAACAGAAAATACACTAAAAAAGTGCAATGGGAAAAAACAAATCAACATCAGAAAACTGTATTTTATCTGTAAGGAGGCTACTGGCAGTCAACAAGGAAAATAACAGAAATAAAGGAATCACTATGAGAAGTTATGTCTTTTAATAATACCCAGGCTTGTCTTTGCTTTTCTTTTTCAACTTGACAACTGCTGTATGCAACCGTTCTCTTCAAAAACACATCATCAGCTTTCACCGCAGGTTTTTACTTCAACAGTAAATACATGCACTCCATCCTGTTGCCAAGCAACTAAGGCACCTACAGAGTTGAGATTGACTATATGCTGTAACATCAAAAAGAAACAGCAGTAACAAGACTGCTAAGTAATACTGTCAAAGTACCCTATACATTGATGGAGATATGGACTGCAACAAAACCAAATATTCATAGTCTTTTAAATGACTGCTCAACTGGATAAAATAGCCAAAGAAGCTACACCACACGTACAGGCTAAGGGATATATGATGACTGTATCCCATTGTCTCAGCCGTTTGAAAGATATAATGTGTTACGCTACATGAGATGTAACAGTGCACTAAAACCAGAATAACCAATCCAAAACCACCACGTGTTAAATCAAGCACTAAAGAGGTCACAGAGAACATCTGTCAACTGAGCTGATTCTCAAATGAGAATTGTGCTATTCCAAATGTGCCAGCCAGTTAGAGGCCAAAAGTAATGACTCAAACCATTCTGACAAAAAGATGACAGATAGTTAGTAAAAAGCTACAAAAATAAATCAGCAGCATTAAAAACCTAAAATTATTAGGCCAACGAGAAAATGAGCATCACAAGTTAAATTAATCGAATGAATTAACTAACACCACATCATAGCAAAAACCTATAAACAACTTCACACATGAACAGAGAAATTGGTGATAAAATTATCAGCCCTTACCATCCACTCTCTTCCAAATCTCACAGTGAATTGAATAAAAGCTGTCATCTGTTAAAAATGCCTTACACGGCTTCCCTACAAATTCCCACCCACTTTTCAGCAGCCAAACATAAAGAGAGGGGAGGATGAAGTAGTGAAGCAAAGCATTGCCTATAGCTGCAGCATGATTCTGTTTCTGGGTTAGTGCACAGGACTTCAGCTCAAGCTATCCAATCCTATTTCTGAAATATTTGAGAGGCACAAGGAGAAAAAGTAGGTCATCCACTTTCGTTTGACAGCGCAGCATCATGACATCAAACTACTCTTTAGGAATACAGTTTAGGGCATTTTAAAATGTGTCATACTGTAAACTATGACCCTGGGGCAGTATTATGTTTTAAGAAGCAAAGCAAAGAGGTGTAGTGGCTGATGAAAAGCCGCGTACACACGAGTCTCTTTAAAACCAAACCATTTTGGGACCAGCAAGGCAAATTAAGAAGAGCAAGGATAAAATATTGATAGAGCATAGGACTGTCATGCAAGCTCTAAAAAATAAATGAGCTTGTAAAACTGAAAATTGGCAAGAGTTAAAATGCCCAATAAGCAGAAGGAAAACACCAACAAGACAATTTCTTGTGTGGTCACAGTTAAAATGACCAATAAGAGGACTAAAAACAGAAACAAGTCACTTTATTGTAACCTACACTTAACTGGCTTGTATTAATAAGAATTACTGCATGCAGAAATAAAAAAAACAACAAAAATAGCTTTTGAGGTGCTTTTCCTGACTGAAGGAACATCCACCAATTACAATACACCAAAAAGACCACACCATTATTTTTTGTCTGCTTTTTTACATTTTTACTCTAAACTACAGCTTGCTTTCGATTAAGAGCTGAGTGAAGGCACAATTTAATTAATTAGGCATACTGAAAAGAACAATTATGGTTTTTCAGGAAATAAGGGCAAGCAATTTTTAACTACATACTGTATAATTAATAAAAAATCTCTTTACTTTTTGGCCGTGAAATAAGACAAAATAAAAATAAAGACTTATTTACTGCAGCTGACATCACAGATACTGCAATTTTCTTATATTCTATTTTAAATAAGGAATTAAAACTGTACACCTATAAACATTATAATGAAGCTATTATTTCAATACTTTGAATTTAATGTATTAATGTGTTAAAACCAACTTGTACCTTGCAATTATACTTCATTAAGTTTTATTAAGAAGTAAAGTTCAACAGGTGGTGATCATTATTAGAGTTCTTGCATTTGACCTGTGGTTATGCACCTAAGAAACCCTCCATTTTGTCAGGCATCTCTGCAAGCAACAAGCTTTCAATAAAAGATACTTGCATGTGGGAAAACCCACTAACAAAAGATATATTTTTCCTGGCCAATATTAATCACAGGCCTTTGCCATAAACTTTGTAGGTCTTTTCATGCCGCTTACTTCAGAGTTGCTGCTCACGGTGAGCAGCAACTCTGTTCAATCTGCTTTAGCCTTCTTCTGACCTACATCTCTAGCCAATCAGAGACTGAAAGGTTTGGACTGTGTGACACCCATGTCCTTCCCAAAGCACTTAGAAAGAGAAATCCCACAGATTTAGGCACAGCTTAACCTTACTAAATCCTTACCTTAACCTGCACTGTACATTGCTGATGTGTGGCATACAAAAACAGGCTTGCTTTTACTTCTGGCACTAAGTTGGCTGTGTCAATTTTCTTTAAGGGGCCTAGCCACAAAATCAATGTGCAACCCCCATGTCATTTTGTAGCACACTGGAAGTACACAATACCAAGCATGATCATTACAATGTGGTTAATCTAATAAGAAGGTACTTTTGGTTTCTCCCATTCCAAAGGGATTGCCATAGCGGATAAGTCTGCATGTATGATTTGACATAGATTTTACACCAGATGCCCTTCCTGATGCCACATTTATCTGGGATTGAAACCGGCACTAGTAGCATACTGGCCTGTGACCCCCAAAGCAAGATTTCTCACTCCTCCTATTTGTGAAATTGAGACGTTTCGTGTGTGAGGTAACTGTAGAAACCACTACACTATGAAAGACACAATGCGGTTAGTGCAGGAAGGTAAGAAATTAAGCTGATGCAAATATATGATTCAACCAAAATAGAGGCTCTGAAAATATTTTCCTTACACTGTATATTTGCACTGAAATGTTGCAGTTCAAGTTTTACACAGAATTCCTCTAGATATGTTAAAGGTTAGTGGCTGACCCACTGGTCAAAAAGGTTTCAATTTTCAACAATTTTTTGAGAAATACTGTATTTTTAATCATGACATGACACTGAATTGTGGTTCACAAGCATATTTGTCAGTTGATATAAGGAATATGTTAATCAGAGCTTCAAAATCACAGTTTATTCATATATACAGTGCTTCTTTAAAGGAAACCGCAATATCATAGTGAAACAAAAGTACACTTACGAATGCTCCAAAATAAATTTAGCAAGTTCTTCGCCTTTCAGCCTTTAAATAGTTTATTAACGCAACATAGATGTAAAAAGAAAACTGCTCTAGTGCTGAATGTGTATGGTGCTGCATTAACCCCTATTCTAGCTATTATGTACATACGATCTGAGAAGGAGTGACCCCAAACCGAGGCTCAGCTTCTGCTTCTGCATTGAATCAACACCGTGGGTACATCGTAACCACAAACCCTTCTGAACTCCTAACCTGTAGCCTGCCGTGTACGTTCCTAGAAATGAATGTTGCACTGTGTCAACGCAGAAGTACACCACACACAGGTATGCATGCTAGTAACTGTGTCAGCCACTTGCATAAGCTACATCACAGGCTCTACCACAGAGGTATATTTTGAGCTTTAGTAGAAAGTCAACATAAACCTTGCCAAGGCTGGCATTTTTGGCTACAACCTGACTACTGATTCACTTTCCAAAAGATATTATCATTCAGAGCCTCACATCAGAATCATTAGAATCAGAATCCTTTAACTGGTGGAAAATTGATTGGGCTCCAGATGCTCCACTGGGCATAAATTATTATCTAAGGATATGAAAGATAAGAAAATGAAACTATATGAAACTGTAGGGTTATATACATCCAACTATAGTTACAGATTTCTGATGAGGACGATTCAGGAAACTAATCTGCACGTTATGTTGTGTCTTAAAAGGACCTGCTCTATCCAACAGGACCCGCACAGGTAACATGGCCAACATACTGTAAAGAAAGTAATGCTTTTTATTTTCTATACTGCTCTATGTGTGGCCAAACAAAACAACTGAATGCTTTAAACATGAAATACTCCTAAGCATAAATTATGCAAGTACAGATGCAGATCACATTTCACTGAAATTTTTGTGATTCTACTTTAAGGCTTATCCATCCTTAATGACTGAGGGTGACATCTCTATCATTTATCCTAAATGTAATAAACAAGCAATACAACAGATTCATATTTTCCTATCTCAGCTGTATTTCTGATAAATGCTTTGGTTATAAACAGACAACTTACAAAAATGATGTGCTGTTATTGTAATTTATTTGGTGTATTATGTGAATAAGAATTTTCTTATTCACTTATTCTTTAATTTGTGAATTTTTATCTTTAAAATATAACAGCATGAAGTTTTTGCTGTAAATTGTCTATTACCAATGCATATATCGGTAATACAGTTAATGACGATAAATATATCAGTGTTTAATGCTGCATATGGATTTAAATTTTTTAAGTTGGAAGCACTGGTTTTACAAGCTAATCATCAATAACTCCTTTCAGCTTTTCAATTCTCCCATGTTTTAAAATTATGACGACGTTCAGACTCATGAGATGATAACTTTATATGCAGCAGGTCACTAATCTCTATTAGCAATGCTTTTTGAAGATGTAAGATGAGACGGAGGAGGGGTGCAGAGATAAAGTTGCACAAATTAGCTGAGCTGCTACAAAACGATCTTCAACCCAAGTCTTGCCCAGTCTTGTACCTAACCAAATAAAAGCCATTTACTCTTGCCTACTACACTACCCACAAAAAAGCAGCTTGCTGTAGGAGAACAGATTAAAAGTCACAAGACCATGAGAAAAGCAATGCTAGAAAATGTGATTTTGGCTACAGCGGATTTTGTTCATTACAAGCAATATACTGTAGCTAGAACAGGCGATCAGGTGGCAGCTTTGAACAACTACAGCAGAGAAAAAACTTGCTATGAATACTTAACATGATATGATGCAAACTGACATTCAAATGGTGTAATGCTGCACAAAGCCTAACTTTGAATAACAAATATGAGACACAGATACGCCCAAGCACACAGACAAGCACACACTCAAAAAGCAGTCGTTGAAGCTGTTGGTCAAGTGTTTCAAAATACTAAGAGAAATCAGCAAGTTCTTTTTTGACAATTAAGAAAATGTAGGCCAAACGCCCAACAGAGTGAGCAAGTTGGAGCAGAAAATGGGCCATGTCCAAGGTAAAATTATGAACAATCTGCTTGATGTCAATATTTGCTTGTTATTTGTTTGAGCACATCTTTGATCCCACTCACTCAAGTGTCAGATGCAAACATGAATAACTGACATTCCATGCATTTTTGAATATTAGCTGGTGTGGTTTGAGTCCAATTTTTCCCCAAATCCAGACAGAACACACATTTTCAGCCACACAGTTTGCATCTGGAGGCTGATGGACCATGAACACATGTATAGGCAAACATACTGACAATTGTTGCTGCTGTTCTATGGGACAATTGTGCTTGTCTCTGCCCTGCAGTTTTAGTGCTCACATTAAATACACAAAGACAAAATGTCCATTTCAGCATCAGCAGGGTCGTGGCGTGCAGCCCTCTCCACCAAAAAGCCAAACAAAAGTATGTCCTTGTTGTCTTGGACAGAATATGCCATTCTACAGTTAGCAGGCTGATGCTGTTGTCATACACTCTGCAGATTTACAACTATAGCCTGGACACAAGGGACATTTGTCAATCATAAAAGCGGAACTGAATAACCAAACAGTCCTGGGTCTAGAACTAGTGACCAGTCAGAAAGCTACTATTCGCTCTCCTTTTCCTTTTCAACAAGAACACTGCTCACCTAGCAGTGCAGCTGGAATAGGTCTGCACAAACCACATACTACCTATAAAACTAGTAGCTTACATTAAGGTTTACTATGTAAACTAGTCAGTGTCATGTGCCTAAAACACGTAAACTTTGGTTAAACTGTTCTATAATGGTCACAAACATCAGGCTTGCAGTTTTAGCCAGTCTGTGTTCATTTTTTCTAACCTACTGCAAAATAAGGCATGAGGAGAAAACTTCGGAAATGCCGCACCATAAACTCCTGAATGACAGGAAAATATGAAACACTGGGTTTTGCATATGCACACAAACTTTACATGCATTGTATGTTCACCATACATCTCAGTAGGATCTATACATAGCAACCACACTGACTAAAAAAAAAAAATGTAATGTACAATTTTGACTGTATCGACATGAGAGGTAGGATCCTTGATTTAAAAATAGCCTTTGTGTCCTATTCAAATTCTTATAGATCTACCACGTGTTAAATTTTGCCACAAAAGAAAATGTTCTTATATTTTATAAAATATGAGCAAACTCCTTCCTACAGACAATGTTTGTGTGTAATTCTTTTCTTTATAATTACATTTTTCAAGTTCTTCTCTATCAAGCCAAACACAGCCAATATGAAAACAGCAACAATAGAAGAGTACAAAAATATTTCTGTAAATAACCTAATTAGGGTTGGGTGTTAAAACGATATCGATATTTATCGCTATAAAACTATTTTTCAGTAGAGATTTCAGACAGCATCAACATAACATCAATAAAATGTATGCTGTTCATGTTTTGACAGACAACACAAAAAGCCAAGAATAGTGCTGCATCAACCAATCATGTGGCTGGAAAGGAGCCACATTCTTGTCAGTTAGACTGAGCACAAACCAATCATGTGGCTGGAAAAAAGTTACAGCCATGATTATGTCATGTTGGGAGTAAGCATAGCAGCAGGCAGCAGGACACGTGCTAATGTTTGCACTTCTGCAGCCGCGTGCACCACATCTCAGGATAGGGAGCTAGATAAAAGAGAAAATAATGATATTTCTATCGTTATTTTTTGAGCAGCATTATTACCTGAGCAACAGTGTTACCAAAGGAGATACAGTAGCAGACACAGCCCAAGGCTCGAAAGACGAGGACATTATTGAAAAGCGGCTCGGAGGAATTGTGTTTGTGGAGATATTTTGGTTATTTAAAGTCCTACAGGAAGCAGAGAAGCTGCACTACAAACTGTGTCAAAGAATGTTCTCACAAAGATGATAATAATACCGATCTGCTTTATCATCTGAAGCATGGCCATCCTTTAGAGCACAATGCAAGGTTTTACAGTCCCAGAGCCAAACAGGTGCTGCTGGTCCCCTGAAACGACTAGTGTGATACCTGTACAACAACCATAGACCACAGGGTCCACTTTCTCCAGTACAATGCCTTACAATAAAAACACACAGTGAGACCACAAATTTAGCAGCCTACTTTAGTTTTTTTTAAAAAAGATGCCAGTAAGCATGGTGGAAAATGTCACATTTAAGCAGCTGATTAAAGCAATTAACCCTTGTTACAAGTTATCTCAAGTTATCTGGCTCAGCTATACACAGAGTGCAGAGAGACAGTCACACATCTGAGCTTCACTGCCCACTGCACTGACCAGGACTGAAAATTTGAAAAACAAATGTCTTTAAACTGCACACTTTCCTGAAGACCAAACAGGTGAAGTCATGGCTTTAGGACTGACAGAAGCTCATTGATCCTGGGGACTGAATTTGTAGTAAGAATATACACACAATGTTTTTGTCTATTTCTTTGTAGGTTTGTATAGATTAAAATAGTTTTAAATTGTTGGAAAACAAAAGAAAGGATACAGTAAAGAGGCAGATAATTTGAAATTTTATTTTATATTAATACCTGTTTTATTTACTTGAAACTGAACAAGAGTTTACGTTTTCTGTAAAAACTTGAAAACTTTCAAATTTTAATCTTAAGATTTACTATTTCAGAATTTTAGAATTAAGATTTTATTTTAGTTGAAGTTTACCAACAACTGAAACGCTCTTAAAAGCTTCCGAGCTTCTTAAAAGCTCAGAATTAAGATTTTAGTTTAGCATATATACCAGTTTTATTTATGTGACTTACAGTTGTATAACATTCAACAGTAAATGTGTCATGTTCAATTTCTGACAGACAATAAACAATATTCAAGCCAAAATTTACCTTATGATATCTTCACATCTTACTTAGGAGTAAAAATGAAATTTTAAGCTCAACAGAAATTATTTGATTTATATGAAAAACATTAGTAATAAGAATGTTTCCCATATCGCCCAGATCGCAATCTAATGTACATGAAACACTCGTGAGAGGAACCAAAATATAAATTATAATAAAAGCTAGAGCAACTCACCACCTCTCATTTGATCAATCTTATGTGCCATGGTGAAATGTCCGCACAGGCTGTTGCCATGTTACCGAGTCACATGGATTTAAATGGGCTTAAATGGACTCTCCTTCTTCAAGCCACTCTGTCGAAGAGTGTAAAACTACTAATGCAAATGCTGGCAATCTATCATTATGTGCAAGAAAACAATAATTAGATGGTGAACGGGGAACTTCATACTGCCCACCGAGGACTTTAGAAACTAACACCACAATTTACCCAAATGCACACAAATCATTTGTCATTTGTAAAGAAACTGAGGTATTTGGTTTGTTTTATCTGCTCTCAATGCATTTGCACAGCTATTTTCACAAGCTTCATGTTGCTTTTCAAGTTTGTGGCTACTTTATTACTATTACTATTGTAGCTTTGACCTTTATTACTGATTTTATGTTTTTTGTTTGTTTTGGGTGTTTTTGTTTGCTTATATGCCATTTGTCTGACACAAAACTAACCAAGACCAAGTAATAGGTTGTGTCGTCTTGCCACCCATGAGGATTGAAAATAGGTTGTTTATTTGTTTGTTTTAAGATCAAATAATTTGGCTTCAGAATATTAGTCACAAGTACCACATTGACCCTCAAATTTACTTTCAAAAGTGAAACCGAGGAGCCCTTTCAGACCTTACTAATTTGTTTAGATGATGTTAAAGCCTGGATGTCTCAGAATTGTTTTAAACATGGAAGACAAGACAGAGATGATATTCATAGGGCCTGCTAACCAATCTTGGCATCCTCTCCCCCAACCTGAAATCATCTGTTAGGAACTTTGGGGTACTGTCTGACACATCTTTAAAATTTGATTCTCAAATTAGATCACTTGTCAAAAGTAACTTCTTTAACTTAAGATCCTTACCTAAGATTAAACAGTTTCTGTCATTTATTGGTTTTGAAAAGGTCACTGATGCCTTCATTTTTTCTCAGTTAGACTACTGTAATTTACTTTACAGTGGTGTAAATCAAACTTCCCTCAATCATCAACTGGTCCAAAATGCAGCTGCTCAACTGTTAACTGGTATGAGAAAATTTGCCCATATCATCCCGATCCTCGCTTCTTTACAGTGGCTTCCTGTCTGGCTGAGGATTGATTTTAAGATTGCATTACTTGTTTTAAAAATCATTAAATGGGTTAGCTCCAACTTCTTTATCAGACCTTTTATGTCCCTATATACTTCAAAGATTTCTGAGGTCCTCTGATCAGAGACTCTTCTGCTACGTTCACACTGCATGTCTTAATGCTCAATTCCAATTTTTTGCTGAGATCAAATTTAACACGGTTGTTCACATTATAATTTAAATGCTACCGCCATCAGACTCCAGTGTGAACAGTCTACGGCCCTGAAGTGACGTGCATGAGCAGAAAAAACTGACATCACAAAAAGCACACTGTGTTTATGGAAGTAAATATGGATGCTGCACATGTCAGCATCTGTACAAAATCTCACTTTCTTTCCACTGACTAGCTCCATCAATGTGTCTACCATGCTTGTTTCATCCATTGCTTACATTTGATCTTGCCGCGCCTCACCTCCTCTGGCACAAAACTTTGACGTCTGTCTCACTTCAGTGACGTAAAATCAGATGAAATGCAAAGTGACCGTTCAGACTGAGGTCGCTTTGAATAACATTGGATACACATCCAATTTAGGAATAAATAAAGTGACCTGAATCCAATTTAAATAAAAAAAAAGAAAAAAGATTTATGCTGTTTAGACTGTCATAAAAATTCAGACATAGGTCACATTTGGGGGAAAAAAATTGGATTTGGTCCACTTTTGCCTGCAGTTTCAATGTCGCCTTAGTTGTCCCAAAATTTAGGCTGAAGCTCAGAGGGGGTTGTTCCTTTGCTGTTGTTGGCCCCAGACTCTGGAATGACCTCCCTTCTCATATTAGGGCTGCTCCTACACAGGACAATTTTAAATCTCTTCTCAAAATGCACCTCTTCACATTGGCATTTTCAGAATAGGTCTAGACTGTTTGTTGTTGTGGGTCAGTTTTGTGTTTTCTTTTATTATCCCTATGTTTTATCTGCCTGTGTTTTTAATCTATTTAGTCCGCTTTTATTGTTTTATTTTTTCATCTTATTTTAATTTATTGTTTACAATGCTCTGGCTTTCTTGCTTTGAGATGCACTTTATAAATAAAAGTAAAGTCAATCTTTATTTATAGAGCGCATTTCACCTCAAGGCAACACATTGAGTTTTACACCAAAAGAGAATGCAATTGTAATAACTGAAAAATACCCAAGCATAAGATAAGACCTACATCGTGGTCATATAAAAATCTGCAGATGATATATAAATGTCAAAACACACTTAACTGCATTCCTACACACACACACACACACACACACACACACACAAAATAAGCTATTGCAAATAGAAAAGTTTTTAACCTGCTTTAAAAAGTGTTCCCTGTTGAAGCATCTCTCACATTCTCAGGTAGGGCATTCCATCGTTTTGGGGCATAGACGCTAAAGGCAGCTTCTCCTGCTTTAGAGTTAGTATGAGGGATGACTAAATTACCACTGCCCAAATACCAGAGAGTTCTTGCTGGTGTATATATAATTAACATATCTTTGATGTAAAGTGGGGCAGGGCCACGTAAAGCTTTATATACAAGTAATAAAGTTTTAAAACCAATTTTTGTTTTGACAGATAGTCAACGTAAAGACTTAAGAACAGGTGTAATGTGTTCAAACTTTTTAGTTCCAGTCAGAACCCGTCCAGTCGCATTTTGAATTAACTGCAGTATCTGTACAACAGGTTTTGGGAAGCCTGTGAAAAGCCCTTTACAGTAGTTGCCCCCAAGTTGCTGCCATAGCGGATTAATCTGCATATGTAATTTGGCAGAGGTTTTAAGCCAGATGCCCTTCCCAACACAACTCTCCATGGGGAGAGGTACTTGTGTCCCCACCTGGAATCAAACTAGGGACGTTTCACTTGTAAGGTGAATGTATAAATCACTATACCACAGGCACACAGCCCCATTTTGAATTAACTGCGAGTCTCTGCATGGCATATTTTGGGAGGCCAATGAAAAAAAAACCAGTAGAGTTGTCTAGTCTACTTGTTATAAAGGCATGGATTCTTTTTCAGAGTCTTATTTTATCAGAAAGCCCTTAATTTTGAAATGCGTTTCAGCTGGTAGAAAGCTTATTTTGTGACACGATTAAAGCGGTTTTTAAAGCTTAGACCGCTGTCAACAATTACACCCAGATTTCTGACTTCTCTTTTGCTTCCTAGAAATGTGACCTGTCATTTACTGCACACAGACCTGCAAGGATAAAAATGATACGTAGTCGAACTGACTTGCATACTTTAGATTTAAACTAACCTAAACTGATCTTTCAAATATTAGAAGTCCAGACCCACGCTAGCCTGTACATAGGCGCTTCGAGCTCAGAAATATCGTCGTCATGCTAACATGTTTACCTTCAGGAGTGTGTTCACTACTGCAAGAAAAAGAGGAGCTCCCACCTTCCAGCCCCACCACGCTGAAACACACAATACAATGAGCGCTAAGCCTAAAGTCAACAACTGCTCTTCTGGTTACCTGCTCGGGGAGGCTAACTAACGTTCGAGAAGTTTGTCGGTGTTATCGTCGAAAAGGGAAACGGGCTCTGCAGTGGGGTCTCCGCCACTTCCTCCATGCAGTAATGCGCGTCCACGCGTGGTAATTTGAGAAACGCAAGTGAGCTAAATGTTAAGTGAAAACATCACCTCACGGACACATGCCGCCCTCCCCCCATCCAAAATACAGTATCATCCCCATCGGGAACGCGCTGCTCTCGGCCGACGCGACACACGGTGACACTCCCTTTAAGAGGATGCCCTTTAAACAAACTACCATAGCGCCAGTGCATACCTAAAGTCCGAAGTTAATTCATTTCACGCCGTAAAAACAGCAATGAAACCCAAGGAGCGCTGCAGCATTGCCACATTTAACGACATTTAATTATCTACTCCTGCTGGCTGCCGTGTGAGGAAAACAGTTGAGGACAAAAAAAAAGTCGCTGGGAGATGCCCCGAGTGAGTGCGGTAATAGATGGTTATTTACACCGATAAAGGTCAAACAGAAGTGAGATTCAAGTCGTGCAATTGCACGCCGTGTAACAAGCACTGTCCTTACCTACACACTGAATGAGTTTGTGTCGCCACGAGTCAAGTTCCTGCCGAAAGCCGTGTCTCTCGATTGTGCATTGCTGCCGTTTACACAGACTCGCCATTTTCTATAGTTCTTATGGCGGCAGCGCACCACTACGGAAGCAGGAAGCAGTCTGCTATGTGAACGCGCACGCACCCGTGTCGGATGAGTCTCTCCAAAAGGGAACAGTGTGCAAGCCAAACAGTCTGATTCAGTTCCATTCGGTTTTATTTAGCAAAAGTCGCCACAAGGGGCTTTGCACTGTAAAGTAAAGACCCTAAAGTATAGGAGAGAAAACCCGTAAACTTAGACGGCCCCTATGAGCAAGCACTTGGCAACAGTGGGAAGGAAGAACTCCCTTTTAACAGGAAGAGAACTTTAGCAGAACCAGGCTTAGGGAGGGGCAGATATCTATCTCAACTAGGATGACCAAATACATAGTTCCCACAGACACGTTTAATTGTCACATGACCTCCTTAGCGACACCATCTTTGTTGGCAAGCTGTACTTGTTTACACTGCTGTTTATCAATTTCCCCCTCGAATTTTAAACTGTTTTGATATCGGATTCGACTTGTGATCAATATCATGAAAAGGCAAAAGGAGAAAGACTGTACAATCCTCAAGTATGGAGGATAGAAAGAGATATGATGAGAAAAGAGGCGTGTGGCTCCATACTCGTTAGCAAAGGAAAAGCTGAACCATGAAGTTTCAGCATTGCCACCAATTCAATACTATGACGTGTAGCATAATCTTGTGTTGACATGCAGCTTTTATACCAGCGAGCAATTATAGGCCTACAAGTCACTGGAGGCATACAATCAGTTTGTTAATGGTTGGGTTGGTGACGTTTCTTCAAGTGTCCTGAATTGCACAGCTGCCTACTGCTTGCGTATAGCAATGGCGGCCGCTCGGGAAATACAGGTATCTTGTGACATCATGTGGGAACTATGTATACCAACAAACCAAAAGTGGGATGGAGATTATTTATGTGGCACACAACATGCAATGTATATCTCATGTATATATCATGTGTAGCTGGCTTTTAAAAATATCACACAATAGACTACACAGGTTCAGTTTAACCGTGCAAACGTCTGCTTACACTTACATATTCCCTCTTTCTATTGTAAAGAAAGAATAAATCAAACTGAGGGTGAGCCCAGGATTGTATATCCAAAGAACCTACGTAATACATTTTCAATCAAGGCACTTTCTTAGGCATTACAAGATTTCATATACACTCTATCCATTCTTAAATCAAACAGAATTACACTCAATGGTTCCTGCTCTTATACTTTAGGTCACCCTTCCTACCTTTTCTAAAGGGACAGATGTGAATGCATGGCATGACTGCCTTCCAAACACCATTAAAATGTAAGGTATTTAATTGTTTCTGGTAGACCAATATACTGAAGCACATCCATTTACTCAAAAGTAATTATTCACGTAAAGTCCTCTATCCCATCCTCCCAACGCCCAATACAAAATTTTATTTGATAAAATGTCAAAGAAACTAGAAAATCAAACCACAATAACATGCGATTAATATGAGTGAACAAACCCTCAAACAGAGCTTGTCAGTTTTTTTCCCCCCATCACAGCAACAAGCTCAGGCAAATTCACCCAGGCTCTGCACTTCCAGCACCATGGAAAGAACCTGACTTAAACTATGACTACTGCTTTTCCACAACTGCGTGACATGTTTCTGAAATCTCTGAATCCAAAAAAATTGACCAGCACCAGTTTATTACTGCAGTCTGTGGATCTGTATGATAAGATGTGCCACACACTGCGGTAAGCACTGGTTATTTTGGGCTCCTGTTACAATATCTGTCTGGTAATCTTCTTTGGTTTTAAGTTGAGATGCATCCATTTACTGTATATTGGCACATCACTTTTTGAGAATCATGTATTCTGTTCTTTCACGTTGTATTCTTCCTGTGTGAATTGGAGAACTAACTCTGGCAGAAAACACAACAAACTCTCACCTTTTACACAGGTATAAATAGTTTCACATATTCTTTCTGGTATTTATCATATCCTGTCAAAATCTGCAGAACCTTTTCATTGATTTTGGTAGTATGGTGTTGCATCAGGTCACAAGGTGGCATTAAACCCAACATATGCCCACTTTGACTGATATCAACTGGAGTTCCTGGAGAGTCAGTCCACCCTGCTTTCTTCACAGCCATTGACTTTAGAAAACTGTCTGTCATTCACTGTTGATTTCTGGGAGCTATGGAGCTGTAGCTGTAATGTAGGGCATCGTCTCAGTATGTAGGATGTGGAAAAATAGATAAAAACGCCGTGCAATCCCACGCAAAGGGGAACATCTGGTCACCCTAGTCTCAACTGATTGGGGGAGTGAGGAGAAAGAGAAGAGAAAAAGAAGAGCATAGCGCAGAAGTGTCCAATTGTTTTTCAAAGAGGGGACAAATTTAATAATGGGAAAACATTCAAGGGCCAACAGTCCCTCCTGACAATTTTTTTAATCATAAAATTTACAGACATAAATCTTAGGGCAAATGTTCTCCACCATTTTCATGACACAGTCTTTGATAAACTCAGCCTCTGTAAAAGGTTTGCCATGTTTAGCATGGCACTTAGCTTGCTTTGGTGGTATTTTCATTTGAATTGCGGGTCTGCATGAAAAACCACTGCTGTGAGGCCAAGCCAGCTTTGAGTTGCTTGAACTCCTTATGCATGCCAGTACTCTCATGCCAAATTAGGCAAACACAAATGTTTCAGTTTTCTTTGAAAAAATATTGTAATTCTTTTGGAAGCAGCACCCTCACTATCAACCTCCCTCTTTTTTAAAGCTGCCAAGTGGCAGAAATTATCTAGGAGATTGTAACAGATCACATATTGCTGCCACGACAAGATGAAAAGAGAAATTGTCTTTTGAACTTGTATAATTTATTAATTCTGTTTGACAGTGCTGGCAGGCCATAAATAAATACTGTTAACACAGGAGCCAGGGGCCATATAAAATCTGACCTTGGGCAGCAGTTGGCCCTGGGCCGGACTTTGGACGTGTCTGGCATAGAGAAACAAAGACAAAAGGCAAACTATAGAAGAGAGGAGACAAAATGTAATGATATGCAGTGGCAAATAAATGTATGGGCAGTTACGGGCAGCTGTGGCTCAGGCAGTAGAGTGGGTTGTCTTCTAACAGGAAGGTTGACGGTTCAGTCCCTGGCTTCTCCAGTCTACATGCCGAAGCATCCTTGGGCAAGACACTGAATGCCAAATTCCTCCTGATGCATTCATCATGCAGTTTGTTAAATGTGCGTAAAGGCATAGAATAAAGAGCTGTTTGAATGGGTGAATGAGGCTTGTAGTAAAAAGTGCTTTGCGTGCTCAGTCAGTCCGAGTAGTTTTACCATTTAAAGAGAGGTGGGAGGAGAGGAAATGTTCAGTGCATCATGGACAATTCCCCAGCAACCTGCAGGTGCATTTATGGTCTTTCAGTGAGCCTCCACACAACTTCTACATGTTGTTAGCTATCTACTGTCAGCAGGGGGAAATAGGCTGACCAGATCCCAACAAACTAAATCTGGGACATTGTGGGACACTTATTAATTCTGAGTGGCAAAGCAAGTATAAGTGTTAATGAAAGTCTGAGTTTATTGTTCCTTCTCTCACGTAGCTCCTTTTCATCCTAGTAACGATTAGAACTATTGGTAGTTGTTTTGTCTAGCAATCATTTGTGTGGGGAAGAATCCATTAACATCTTTTTGAACTTCAGGTTTCTTGTGAGACTCACAAATAACTGACAAAAACATGAAAAAACTATTTTAGAAACACATTTGACCCAGTTTCACCCTAATATTCTCACTCCATTTTCTTTTATTCATGGTTGTTTTCCTCATCTTCCATAAAAATCAGCATAACTTGAGACTCTGTGCTAACTTGCAATTTATGGCCTTAGGTATCACATAGGCAGCAGAAGATGGTGACATGATAACCAGCAGGAGACCCATGAATACAGCCTTTCTTCACAGCCATTCAACAAAACTAGACTTTAGAAAAATGTCTCTTACAATATTTATTTTGAAAACTAGAGCCAAACAAACTGTGGGACAGTGTTCTAATATGTGGGACAGGGGGACAAGGGAAAAAGTGCTATACAGTCCCACATAAAGAGGGATATCTGGTCACCCCAGGGAGCAGTGTCACAACCGATCTATGGGCAACTCTTGCTTGCTGTTTTGGTCCTTCAGCCAGTCGCAGCAAAGATTGCAGTTACAGAAAGAGCTTTAGTGAAATTGAGTTTTTAAAATAACTAAAAGTGACCACTGCAGCCACTGTCTGTGATTTTCATGCTGGTTTTTAATCTTTTATGTTTTTTGAGTTCTCCCTCTATGTTGGGAACCCTGCTATTGCTCCCTTCCTGTCCCAGCCTACTTTTCCACCAATCAGCGTTTGACCTATGCACAGCATCATCCATGTCGTTACACATAGCTGGCTTTTTGGCGGACTGCACAACAGCATGTCCGGGTTGGTTGCATTCCCCTCTGCAATGTGTCTGCATGGGCAAATACGAAAGACGGACAAAACCACAGTACCATAAATCAAGCATAACTAAGGGATGATTCAAGGTCACCTGATCTTGCCCTTACTATAAGCTTTATCAAAAGGGAAAGTTTTAAGCCTCTGCTTAAAGTAGAAAGGAAGTCTGTCTCCCAAATACATACTGGGAGCTGCTTCCAGAGAAGATGGGCCTGATAGCTGAAGGCTCTGCCTCCCATTCTACTTTTAGAAACTTTAGAAAACACAGGTAGGCCTGCACTCTAGAGAGACATGCTCTGTTGGGAAAATATGGCTTTTAGAACTGCTGAATAGTAATGAATTACAATAGTCAAGCCTAGAAGTAATAAATGCATGAATTTGTTTTTTGCTGTTGTTGTTTTTTAAGTGGCCTGTTTACCAGTAACTTCTTCTTCTTCGTCTTCTTTCGGCTGCTCCCGGTAACTATCACACATAAATATGCTATTGTATTTATAAAGACATTTCCCCATATATATTATATTATAAAATGTGTGTTTCCTTCATGAGATATCTTTTTAGATTAGATTAGATTCAACTTTATTGTCATTACACATGCATAAATAGAAGGTAGCGAAATACAGTTTAGCATCTAATCAGAAGTGCAAAGAGCAGCCAGTAGAATATACACAGTATGTGCAGTATGTAAAGTTAAAAGTAGTTATGTACAGATGAGGGCAGAGTAGGTGGGAATAAATTGCATTAATACACAGATGTGCTATATATATGTGTATATGTGTATATATATCTACAGTAGTGAAAGAAAAGCACTGTGAATATACTGTAACAGTGACCAGTGTAACTATGTTCATATGCAATAAATGCTATACACAATAAAGTACAGACATGGTCATTGGGAGAGATGAGGAGTGTGCAGTGGTGTGGGAGGTGACAGAGAGAGTTCAGCAGGAAACAGAGTTCAGTAGGGAGACAGCTGTGGGGAAGAAGCTGTTAGCTAAACCTGCTAATTTTGGTCTGAAGGCTCCTGAAGCACCTTCTGGAGGGGAGGAGTTGGAAGAGACTGTGGGCAGGATGGGAGGGGTCCCTGAGAATGTTGTGCGCCTGGCGTAGACATCTATTCTTCTGGATGTCCTCAATAGCAGAAGGTGGAGTATCTGTGACGTGTTGAGCAGTTTTCACTACCTGCTGCAGTATTAATATGAAATACAATATAAATATATGTACATAAATCCAGATATACAATGTGTTAAACAGTTGGATATACAGAAAAGTGAATATAAGTATGAAGTTTGTAAATATACATAAATATAAATACTGGAAATAAATATATGTATGTACACTATATATATATATATATATATATATATATATATATCACACACCAGTCAAAAGTTTGGAAACGCTTGGACATAGTGAGGTATGGCCAAGCATGTCCAGACTCTTGACTGGTAGTGGTAGTGTATATTTGTGGATGACACAGCAAACTGTATTCACAGACCCCCATTTCTGAAAGCTTTACTGAGCCCATTCAGTGATTTTCATGACAGAATTATTCCTGTTTGCAGTGCAGTACTGTCTGAAGGCTCAAAGATCACAAGCATCCAGTA
>VUQH01082003.1:9630-48190 GCA_015106775.1 Etroplus canarensis | reverse complement strand
AAAGCCTGGTGGTCAAAGACCCCCACATCACCCACTCTGACTTTCTATTTGTCTCATTAACTCCAGTTACACACACACACACACACACACACACACACACACACACACACACACACAGAGTTGCGGAAGCCAACAACAGAGGACGTGTTGTTCATCAACACCTGCGCACTTCAGTAAGACTGTAAGTCATTGGTGAACCCTTGCACACAAAAACACCACTGATATGATTGACTAAGTGAATACTGGAGCCACACAGAATCTCATCAACTCTGCTCAAATGCTGTTACTACAATTTCCTTAACTGGAATAACAGAGAGGAGAAATATTTCCAAAGAGCAAACATACAGCACAGGATCAGCGCTGCCAAACACATGCACGTCTGTACCATCAAATTCTCTCTCTCGCCCCCCCCCCCTCCGCCGTGAGTATAAAGACTCTTTGTTTCAACACTGAATAGTGTGATCCATCCGGCTTCCTATAGGCTCAGAAACACACAAATACATTTATACTTCTGAAGTCATGAGGACCCCCTCGTGGGTAGAGTGTGAACACAGGCCCCAATCTGCAACACCTCCCGCTCGTTGCTTTCTGGAGGAGTAAGGACCTGACATGGGTCGGACCACTGGTCCTCACATCTGAGTTTAAAAAATGTTTGGCCCTCCCACAGGCAGACACAAAAGTGACACACACACTGACAGAAAGGATACAACCAACCACATGAGAGACAGAGTTGTCCTGTTAAAGTTTCTGCAGTGAATCCGCAGGTGCTCAACATTCGTGTATTGTAAGTTGTTGTACATGCGTAGCATGTGTGTAAGCCTCATGGTGTGCGTGTTTTTGTCAGATTCTCTGGAATAATGCTGCCTTTTTTTGTGCCCTCGCTTGCCATGAGAAAATTCCCAGGGTTCTTAGGGGGTCAGAGGTCACCTGGCATGAAGTAGAGGCATCCCACCGCTTATATGACTCAACCTCCTCACAGCCAACACACTCTCATACGTGTCCCTCCCTTTCAGAACCACAGGCCGTTCTACGTACTAAAATATCAACAATACGTTGCCAATAAAAATAAAACTGCTAACTCAGGGAAAACAGTTTCAGCATTTGGAAGAATTTAGTTTGCTAAACCGAGACAAATGAGAAGGTTGCATCAGGAAGGGCATCCAGTGTAAAATCTGTGTCAACTCACATATAAGGATTCGTTCACTGTGGCGGCCCCTTGGGGGAAAAGTGAGCAGTCAAAAGTTCCTTTAAAGGTTACAAAAACCAAAAAATCAATAGTGCAGAACTGTGGTTGAATCCCTGTACAGTGGATACAGAAAGTCTACACAGCCCTGTTAAAATACCAGGGTTTTCTGATATAAGTACTGGTACATATCACAATAATGTCCTGTATTCTCCATATGCCTGGACTACGGGGTAGGGTAGACTGAAGAAAAACATGCAGGTCGCCTAAGTTTTGAAAAAAAAACTAAAGAAAAACAAACATCGGGGCTCCCAAAAGCATGTGGTAAAACGTGTTATGGTCTGATGAAACTAAGTTTAAATTTTTTTGTCACTATTCCAAGAGGTATGTTTGGCGTAAAGACAACACTGCGGCTCAGCAGAACAACACCATATGCACAGTGAAGCATGGTGGTGGCAGTATCATGCTTTGGGCTTGTTTTTCTTCAGATGTTACTGGGGCTTTAGTCAAGGAGCGGAGGGACTTATGAACAGTTCCAAATACCACTCAATTTTGGCCCAAAGCCTTCAGATGTCTGCTAGAAAGCTGAAGCCGAAGAGGAATTTCACTTTTTAGCACTACAGTGACCCCAAGCATACATCCAAATCAGCAAGAGAATGGCTTCACCAGAAGACAACGGAAGTTTTGGATTGGCCCAGCCAGAGCCCAGACCTAAATCCAATTGAAAATCTGTGGGGTGACCCGAAGAGGGCTGTGCACAAGAGATGCCCTCACAATCTAATATAATTGGAGCACTTTTGCAAGGAAGAGTGAGGAAATATTCCCAAGTCAAGATGTGCCATGCTGATAGATTCTGACCCAGAAACATTGAATTCTGTAATTAAAGCAAAAGGTGACTCAACAAAGTATTAATTTTACCTTGTGCACATTAGTGCAATTTTCTCTATTTTCCCCTAACAGATTTCTTTCATTTTCAACTGAACTGTACAGGTTATAGGTCACATTAAAGACGGAAAAAGTTTTGAAATGATTTATCATGGTCTCCTTTTTTACATCAGAGAAACCTGGTATTTTAACAGGGGTGTGTGGACTTTCTTTATCCACAGTAGTTTGCAATGCTAATTATTACTCACTATATTACAGCACAGAACAAACAGCATACTGATCTAACTTCTGGCTCTTAAGAGTTTTACTGCTAATGGAGCAAAAAAAAAATGTGCTGAGGGTTTTGTAAGAAAAAAATTACATAGTAATTGAATTCAACAGGGCTCATCCTCTCAGGAACAAGAATGGGATCGACACATTTAATGGTCCAGAATGGCTGTAAACTGAAGGTCTTTTAGATGTTTGCATTTCCAACACCTAAATTACTTTTCTTTAGGCCTGTTGAAATTTTTCTGAAACTGTTATATTTCATGCAGATAAGTCAATTTATATTCACCAGAGTTTAAATCAATGATATGTCCTAAAAAAAGGCATCCCCATACAAATAGACTGCATTCCAAATCCAATCCAACTGGCCTGGGATAGAAATGGCTTTTGTATGATTCAGTGTGCATTCTGTAGAGAAGGAATCCTGGCAGCGTACAGTCATGTGAAAAGGAATGATTTCACAGGAGTTTATGTTGCCATGTGAAAAACAAAATACACCCCATGATTTAATAGCTTGTAGAACCACCTTTAGCTACAATCACTTGAGGTAATCCTTTTCTGTATTACTTTATCAGTCTCACATCCTTGTGGAGGAATTTTGGTCAACTGGTCTTTACAACATTGCTTCAGTTCATTGAGGTTTGCAGGTATTTATTCATGCACAGCTCTCTTAAGTTCCCGCCATAGCATTTCAGTCAGGTCGAGGTCTGGACTCTGACTGGGCCATTGCAGTACCTTCAGTGTTTTCTTTTTCAGTCATTTTGTTGTAAATTTACTGCTGTGCTTAGGAGCACTGTCCTGTTTCATGATCCAATTAAACACCAGCATTAGCTGAAAAATTTCATTTTTCACAAGACTGTAATTCAGTTGCTGGACTTTTAAAGGAGAATAAAGGGTTTGATTCCTGTCTGTCATTCTTTTGATAGACTTTGGTTTTACTATCATTGGACACTTTTAATTTAATTCAGGGTTTGGTTAGGTATACAGAACTTCATGGATTCATGGTTTCTTCTCACTGCTCCTGTTAAACAGAATTCAGAAGCTTGTCCTCCAATTTCACAAGGCTGACATGTCCCACTTTAGCCAATAAATGATTCACTGCCTGCACGAGAAAAAAAGAAATTAGGTTCATGAGAAACATATTCATCATATATTAACAACAACATTAATGGGAATGTCATTCTTTGAAGAGAGATGATTTAAGAGACTTCCACATGTCTTTTGCTTGCTGGAAAAGCTAAGTTTGATTTCTTTCTGTATAATCATGTGAAATAAATCACATATTGCACCAGCTGAAGTCACAACTCCAGGTGAATTAGGAAATCGATAAAAGCTGAAGGGGCTGTTTATTGGCTCTTCTTTTTTATCGCAGTTATTAGTATGTGCATGTGTTTAACTGGCTGCTTTACTGCAGACACAACAGACAGTTGTTGTCTCTGTTCTCGCTCCGTCTTTTTTCAGTCCCAACAGACATGTAGATATTTTGCCCTCCCAGCTTTGTACAAATGACCTCCCAGCTAAACACACACACACTCAAAACACACGCACGCACAAACTCACGCGTGACTCGCTGCGAGGCTGAATGGTGAGCCGTCGTTACCGGCCAGTCAAACGGCTCATTCATCTGGTTTCCATGGTGACAATTAAAACGTGTTGCCAGGCCTTTTGTTGTTTCCTCGTTGCAAAAAAGAGAAAGCCTCCTTGCTTTTTTTTTTTTGCCTTTTTTTAGGGTGGGGGGGGTCTTTTTTGTCCAAATAGAAGGGTTTTAATTTGGCGAAAGAGAAACTTCCAGAGACTTGAACGAAGAAGGAAGCACAGACTTTGAATATGATTTCAAATCACAGTTACAGTAACTACCCCACTCATGAAGGTGGGACATTAGAACTATTTGTGTTCGTCATGTGTGGGGTGTGAAGAACTGAGTTGATTGGGCATGAGGACACAGTGGTAACTTCACAAAAGGGTGGGTTTTATTAGACCCAGAAATACAAACTAGTTACACGGGCCTTTAAAAGAGGTCAAATAAACCAAACTATACTCAGGTCACATGATAACTTACAAAAACATGCAAAAAAGTAACTCCAAACTAACCATGTAACAAACTGGCCTACCAAATAAAAGAACAAAGGGAACTTAAAAACTGGCTGATCAAACTAGTTTCACACACACAAAGAGAAAACAAACCCTAACAAAGTATTCAGTAATAAAGAAATATACTAACGGTTAGTCCCCGAACTTAATAATTACCAAATACAATATTAAATAAATCCAAACAACTCAGAAATCAAAGAGAAAATAGGGTTTAAAATATTTAACCCCATTATCTGCCTGTGACAGAGTTGTGCTTAGTACAGTCCAATCAGTGCTTCCCAAATAGAGTAGCCTGCCTTCTAAAGCACAACTTTTGCTTCTCAACACCTGCAGCCTCAGCCACACGGGTTGCCCGACAAGAAAAAGAAATCACCAAAAAGTTATTTAGAAAGTTGAAACCACAGAACAAACTAAATGGGCACACTACCAAATAGAACCAATGCATTTCAACAATGTCAAATAAACCAACCTAAATTATTATATACCTGTATAAAGTGTCGGTGCATAGGGGTCACCAGATCTCTAGTTGTGCGGCTGCTACACGGGAGAACCGGATGTCGCTTTACCAAACCACGAGCTCTATAAGGTGACGGTGATTGCCACTGGATTTTTCTGCACAACCTAGACATAAGCATGCTTCTGGAAGATCCTATTCATTTTTCAACGCACACAAAAACCTATGTAACTGTGTTTGATTTCTTCAAAGCTGTAGCTCAAGGCATCAGGGAACAAACAACCCCCCCTTCCCCTCAAAAAAACAATCTCTGTTGCACGTAGAAGCAGAACTGTTTCTGCTTCTAACTCAGATAATGATGTTATCTGAAGTGTTATTTTTTAACAGTACATAACAGAGACTTGTATCAGATTTATTTTCTAAAATGGATTGGCAGTGAAGGCACCTGGAATGTTTCTAACCACAAGTAATGGCTTGGTGTGAGGGCTTTGCAAAGCAATCCCTGATAATTCTATTATGCAAATATGATGAAATGACAGAAATAAGGGCTTTTCTTTGTTCACGTTCAGAACTCGAGTTTAGGGATGTTCCTGGCATTAGATTAATAATAAATTAAGCACGAAGAAACAAATCAGACTCGCTGACGTGTCTGACATGAAGAAGCAGTCTGAAAAAAGTCAAAAATTTAAAGACGAGGTTGAACATTCTACAAATGCAAACTTATGAGCCATTTGAAATATACATTAACTAATTAACTAATAGTTCTTTAAATATCAGTGAAATATGGCACTTTGCGCTGTTTGCAACATTGCACACACAGTGCAAGATTGGTTTGCCAAGTGTGGCAAATGTTAGCATTGCTAGTAGCAGCTGCAGCCTTCTTTCATTGCAGGTTAATGTCCACAGGCCTCCACAGAATGTAGGTATACATCGGTCAAATCAACAGGTTAAGAAAGTTTAAATAAGCCTCTCTGCAAAAATAAGTACACCCCACAAGTCACTGCCTTGTAGAACCACGTTTAGCAGCAATAACTTGAAGTAACGGTTTACTTCAGTTCACGGAGGGTCTCCAAACATCCCGCCACAGCATTTTAATCGTGTTGAGGTCTGGACTCTGACTGGGCCTATCATGACACCTTGATTCTTTTCTTTTCTTTTTCAGACATTCAGTTGTAGATTTTTTGTTGCACTCCGGACCAATTTTCCGTTGTGTGACTCAATTTTGGTCGAGATTTAGCTGTCGGAGAGATTCCCTGCAAGGTGCCCAGATCCTGTGCCAGCAAAACAAACTGTACTCACCGTCCATCCACCACTGTTCCTGTGAGGTGCTCGTGAAGATATACTGTGTTCGTTTTTTATACAGAGTAGCGCTGTGCATGGCCGAACATCTCCACTGTCCAAAGGACGTTGTTCCAGAACTCTAGAGGTTTGTTCAGATGCAACTTTGCAAACGTATACTGTGCTGTAATGTTCTTTTTAGAGGACTCCCCGGAATTCTTCCAAACAAGTGCTCAGTCTTTTTCTAACTGTGCTGTCATGAACTTTGGCATTTAATAATGCTAGCTGAGGCCTGTACTGCCTGAGATATAGCTCAGGTTTTTGGCAGTTTCACTGAGCATTGATTACATTTTCGCATCCTGAGGCGAATTTGCTGGGACCTCCACTCCTGGGAACCAGAATGCTCCAGACCAGCAAACTGTCAAAACATCTGCTTTTATAGAGGTGGTCACACTGGCTGGGGATCAGTTAGTCAAGTGCATTTGATTAACAGCACCTGGCTGCTACTTACTTTCTTAATTCCTATGGAAACAATTAGGGTGTACCTAGTATTTCACAGGACTGCACAGAGTCCTGTGGAAACTTCTCTTTTATATGACCATATATGGTCGCGCTAACTCTAACACAGCCTGTATACAACGGTTTATAGCCTAGATTAAAGTACTGCTGAATTCTGATGGTTTGCAGAGTTCTCATCTGTCTTGTTTGCAGCTCTCCAGTTAGTTAATAAAATATGAAGAATTAGTTTAACCAACAACTATCCCAGGTGCCAGCAAGCAAGGACAGCAGTGTTCAAACATCTAGCTGGCTTCTTTTGCACCTCTCTATCGGAGAGATCCCAAGGGGTTTAAACGTGGAAACGAAAATATGCAACATCTAACTTGTGTGTTTAGAATTGATTATTCTTAACTATTTATTACATCAGTCTGTTATTAGATTTGTTTTGATATAAACAGAGCATTACTGTTTTGATATACCAAAAGTTAAAGATAAGTTTTAATATCAAGAAATATTTTTATGGAAAATTCATAAAATATCATTTTTAGAATAGGGTATGCTAAAAGTAAAGCAATAACTGTAAATAAAGAGTGTATTAAATCACATGTAGCTCCCTAGTTATTGCAAATGGAGGCAGTTTATAGGGGGCAGTGTTGCTTAAAGGTGTTTGTGTGGCTGTGCTCATTTCCTTCCTTTTACACACACACACACACACACACACACACACACACACACACACCCGGTTTAGGAAGGAGAGATTGAGAGAATGGAATGAATGCAGCAGAGGAGGAGTTAAATGGAGGAGGGCTGGGATATGAAGCAGAATGGTTAATCATGAGCTGTAATAGCCATTTGCTTACTCTTAACAGTAAGTCAGGGTTCGGGTAGTTGATGTGTAACTTCTTCTCCTTCTGAAGCCCTTTTGCCCCTGTAGGAGCACAGGCCATCAGCAAACTCTTCCATCTTTACTGATTATTGGCCGTCCTCTCTGCCTCACTCCACTTGGCTCCTTGTCTCTTCAGCTCTGCCTCGGTGTCTCATCTCCAGCTGTTGCTAGGCTGTCCCCCTCTTCCCTTTCTCCTGTGTGTTCCAGGTCAGATCCTGGTGGGTGATGCTGGATGCTGGTTTTCTTAAGGTGTGTCCAATCCAGCCCCGCTTCCTCGTCAGGATCTGCTTTGTGACTGGCTCTTGTTCCGCTCTGTGCCGTCGCCTGTCATTGCTGATTCTAACAGACCGCCTAATGTTAAAAATGTGCCTTAGACAAGTGTTAATGAATGTCTGAATCTTCTTCTGCATTGTTTTAGTCACTCTCCAGGCCTCTGAGCCATAGAGTTAGACCGCCTTTACACTGGAGTTGAAGATGCACATTTTTATTGCAGTACTCATCTCTCTGGAGGCCCGAATCTTCTTTAAAATGATAATGGCTGCTCTAACTTGGGCAGTCCTGACAGTGATAGCTCAGTCCATGACCCCTTGTCCATCCACCACACTTCCCAGGTGCACAAAGGACTCAACCTCCCTTACTGGTTGTTCATCTACGGTGACTGGAATGTTGATAGTGAATTTCATGAGTTGATGGGTAGATGGGACATTACATATCCGTGTTGGAGACAGAAGTCTGCTGTCAGTTTGAATCATAACTGCAAGCTTTCCCTCACCTCTGCATACCTAAACAAACTCTTACTGTAGATAAGCCACATCTGAAAACAGTGTGTCAGGGAATTTAGGACTGTAGGAGTGCAGAGGTCAATTGTATTGCACAGGTAAAGGAGATATTCCTTTTAACTAAATTGTGAATCAAATTTCTCTTGTTTAACTCAATCGGACCTTAAAGCGGGGGTCTCAGACTCAGTTTTACAAAGGGCCACACTGGGAAGTGAGAATTATATCAAGGGCCATACAATAGTGTGCAAAAGTCTTTGGCATCCCTCATTACTTTATATTTTGCAGGGAAAATTGGAAATAGGTGCACAATTCATTGAAACATGCAAACATAAAATGGAAATACAGTTCATAAGGGAAAAAACAGTGTGTACAATTTGAACTGCCTTGAAAGTCAGTAATTTATTCTTCAACACAGCCTGAACTCTCTTAGCCAAGCTTCCTTGTCATTTCTTTAAGTAGTCTTCAGGAATAGTTCTCCAGGCTTCTTGAAAGACATTCCCAAGCTCTTCTCTGGATGTTGGCTGCCTTTTGTTCTGTTCTCTGTCAAGATGATCCCACACTGCTTTAATAATGCTGAGGTTGATTCATCACTCCATATGACCTGTTGCCGCCGATTTTCAGTACAGCATGCAGCTTGGCATACCTCAGCCTGTTTCCCTTTCTTAAAAATGGCTAACCTTTCCACTGAGGGCATGTCTGATGAGGCTTCAGCAAACAGTAGATGGATAAACTAAAGGGCCCGATGCATCTGTCAGGTCTTGTTTCAGATCTTTACTGTTTTTCCCCTATTTCTTAAAGACTTGACTTTCAGATACTGTTAATCTGCTGTAGATAGTTTTTATAGGCCTGCCACTTCTTGTGTGCTCCACTCGTGCAATTTTCTTAGAGTTTTTCTAAGATGCAGTGCACACCATGCTAGTGCCACCGGACAAAAATTAGTGAAGAAGAAGCCAATTTCCAAAAAACAAACTTTGAAACACCTTCAGAGAGCCTGGAGAACTATTGCTCAAGACCACTTTAAAAGATTAAAGAAAATCTGGCTCATTGGACTCAAAATATACAGAAATGAGGGGTGACCAAGATTTTTGCACAGTACTGTATGCATATATGTAATTTGGTCCTCAAAATACCCTCACGAAGTCAACCAAAAGGGACAAGACATTCATTTTTATTACAGTTCTATACGTAGCTGCCAAGTTTCATAAACCTCAGTATCACTGCTACTAACTACTGGTAGACCGCTGGTATACGTGACTCCTAATAAAAGTTCATGGAGATCAACAAACAAGACAGGGACTTCTTCCTGGAGAATAATTTCATAGAACTACTGTAATAAAGTCAAAATCTCCAGATGTTGACTTGTTATAAACCTACTCTTTATTTGACTGCCATCCACCCATCCAGCCATTCTTAATGACTTATCCACTTCAGGTTCACAAGGGAGGTTGGATCCCAGCTGTCTTTGGGCAAGAGGCAGGGTACACCATGGACAGGTCGCCAGTCTGTCGCAGGGCAGTTTAAATGGCATTTGATCCCAGTCCCATCCCAGTCCTCCTAAAGTTAGCTCAGTTCTTCCCCTGTCCTTGCAGTAGACCTCAGTAAGAAAGCAGAAGGAAAAAAGAGCATGTGGGCTTAAAAGGTTTTCTGAAAATGAGAACAGCAAAAGAATACCAACAGGAGAAGAGGAACAGTGTCATGGAAGAGAAACTGTATAGAGAGGGAAGAGTGGGAAAGAATTAGGAGGATGGTGGCACAAAGACTGAAGAAAACAGAAAAGATGATCATGAGGCAGAGGATGGAGATGCGTCCTTATCATTTCCCCAAACTTTAGTTGCCGCGACGACAAAATCGTTCCGTTACGCAGCCTCCGACAAACTTCTCTCATTTGGCGGATAAGATGAATCTGCGAGAAGAGCGAAGGAAAAAAAAAACTAATGTTCAAAATGCATTAAATGTTTTTCATGTATGACTGCATTTTTGCTGACATTTCAGCTCCGCGCTCATTAATATGGAGACCAAATTAAACTTATGATTGCTTGTTGATTTTCTCCCCCCCCCCTCCCCTCTTCCTTTCCTCTCTCCTCCACTCCCCCTCTTTCCCTCTCATCTGTTTTGTGAAGCGTTTATCCAACATTTCTCTCTGTGTGTGTTGTGGAAAAGCCCTGGCATTTTTTTGTTTTCGGATGTGTAATTTATTAATCTCTTTGTTTAGAAGTTTACTACAGCAGGAGTGTAGTTTTTTCTTGCATTTCTAGTGCATATTTTAAGAGAACAAGCATATTTTGTAATAATGAATTTAATATGTGTGAAAAATGGAGTAGATCTCTATTGCT
Organism: Etroplus canarensis; assembly: GCA_015106775.1. Taxonomy (NCBI): domain Eukaryota; kingdom Metazoa; phylum Chordata; class Actinopteri; order Cichliformes; family Cichlidae; genus Etroplus; species Etroplus canarensis. The sequence goes on along the minus strand of VUQH01082003.1, from coordinate 37,536 downwards.
ACAAGCAATCTGGTCTCGATATGACCGTTGCAAGAGCTCGGTTCGTATTGCCAACAACCAGTCAAACTCGTTCCCAGTAAGAGTGGGACTCCGCCAGGGCTGCCCTTTGTCACCGATGCTGTTCATAATTTTTATGGCCAAAGAAATTTCATACCAAAACAAGATGTGAGGTAAAGGGATGACCAGGAAACTTCATATTGATAATAATAATAATAATGAACTGTATTATTAAACTGGATTGATAACTCTGGTACTGCTCTCAAATGGTTTTCTTCATATGAAAAAGAAAGTTTGCACAGGACTCTATGCATTCGTGTTAAAAAAAAAGTGCACCCAGTAATTCAGTAGTTTGTAGAACCCCTTCTAGCAGCGATACCCCAAAGTAATCATTTTCTGGATGTCCATCATTCTCTCACATTGTTGTTAAGGGATTTAGGCCCACTCTTCTTTACGTTGCTTCAGTTTATTGAGGTTTGCAGATGTGTATATTTGCACAACTCTCTTATGGTCCCACCACAGAATTTCAATCAGGTTGAGGTCTGGACTTTGACTGGGTCATTGCAGCACCTTGATTCTTTTGTTTTTGGGCCATTCTGTTGGGAATTTGCTAACATGCTTGGGACCACTGTCCTGTTGCATGACTCAGTTGTGGCCAAGCATTAGCTGTCGGACAGATGGCCTCATGTTTGGCTCTAGAATATTTAGTTATACACAGGAGTTCATGGTCAACTCAGTGACTGTAAGGCCCGTGGCTGCAAAACAAATCCCAAATCATTACCTGTCTACCACCGTGCTTGACAGTTGATACGAGGTGTCTGTGCTGGATTTCTCTGAACTTGGCACTGTGCATTATATTATCTCCACTTTGTATTAATATGTCCAAAGGACATTGTTCCAGAGGTCTTGTAGTTTTCTTCAGACACAACTTTGCAAACCTACGCTGTGCTGCCATGTTCTTTTTCAAGAGAAGAGGCTTTCTCCTAGAAACTCTTCTACATAAGCCATGCTATTTCATCCTTCCATGTTTTGCAAGGTTGCAGACCCAAATGCAGAAGCAGGAGGCAGATTCAGAAAGTACAAGGCGAGCCTCTATATTCTCCATTTTAAAACACTGTGCAAAAAACTCAAGGTCAACATGACACGACCTCAGAGACTGGCTGTGAGGACCAAGGGAGAAAAACAGATGCCAAGACAAAGACTGAGGGAGAGACAAGACTCTATATATACACACAGACTAATGACAAACAAACAACAGACGGTGGCAACAATCAGGGAATCAGGTGAGACAGGAACTAAACACAACATGAAACAGAAGACCATCAACTAAAAGGAGGATGCGCAAAGCGCAAAGCTACACACAAAGACTAGAAGATGACATGCAGGGAAAACACAGGGGAGGCAGGAGCAATAACCGTAAATACCAAAAACTCAGGAGACCAACTACACCATAACTATCTGATCTTAAAACACCATGAACCTAAACATGAGTAGGCCAAAACACAATAATTTCACTGAACATGACAAAACCCCCAGACCAGACAGTTGTATTTCTAATTGCACTTTCATTAATGTAAACATTTAACAGAGTCTGAAAGTAGGTCTTGGGAGTTTTTGCAGTTGTACTTGGGGTGAATTTGTGGGACATCGAGTCCTGGGAAAATTGTGTTAACACACACCCGAAAGCTCAAGACCATCAAACTGCCAAAACTTTTGCTTGTATAGAGGTGGTCACACTGGCTGCTGATTTGATTAGCAGTACCTGGCTGCTACTTAACCTCTTAATTCCTAACAATACTGAAGTTTTTTTTTTACAGTGTGTTCTTTTTTGGGGATCCAGTAGTATATCAGCACAGCCTCACTGATACCAGCAGCACTGAACAGAATGGAAGGATTTGCCATTCTGTTTAAATGTAATTAAAAATACCTCAGACCTTACTTTTTTGTGTGGTCGGCAACACTAAACAAAGTCAAATGAGGTTTCATTCAGCGTAGAAATACACACCCATCATCTGACATGTATCCTTTACATCTACTAAACTACATACATTCATTTCTTCATAACTGAGTGTGAAAACATGCTGTCTTTCTTAGAGCTGCATCACATTTTGTTCATCCATTCATCCATATTTCAAACTGAGCAATCAAATGCGAGCAAACAATTTTTTAGAGGCAGATATGTAACATATGGGACGCGAGCAACAAGTAATTAGTTTAAATTAGTAACAAATGATGTTTTATGTTTTCTGTACAGACACTGGGATCTGTGCCAGAGAAACTTTTAATGGCTTCAGGAGCAAAATGCAAAGTTTGTGGATTGCCACATTTCAAATGATCCAGCAGACAGGAAGCAAAAGGTCAGAGGTCACAGAACTTTTGGAAGATAAAAAAGTAAGAAGTGGGAGAAGTTGAAAGGTTTGTGTTCAAGTTTAATCAAGGTTTGGTTAGAAGCGAACCTCTGAGTTCATTGTCAGTGTGTGTGCGCATTAGGCTGGCAAAAGAACATGAAATAAATCTCGATTTCTCTTCTTATTGAGATTGAGTAAAAATGGCTGCAGAGAAGCAGATAAATCTAAAAGCCATTATTTTTAGTTATAATTAAATAAAAGCCTTTTTAAACAGATGATTTACCTGAAGTTACTAAATGGCCAATTTCTGTCACCGCTGCCATCAAACTCTCAGTGAAGCCAATAAAACTAGGCTTGATTTCAGCTTTTTTATCATTAACTCCCAAATTCCTAACTCAGGCTTTGAAAGGAAAATAAACTGGGTGAATCTGTGGTGTTTGACACAAATATCACACAAAGACTTCGATTTCTAGTCTAGCCCGGCATCCCGTTTCAAAAAAACTCCATGGAAATTAGAAGCTTTTATCCTTACTTCTTCCACATTCACATTAAGCTAGAAACTGATTTAAAAGGAGATTGTAAAGACCTGCATCCCTCAGAAATAAACAAGGGTGGTCTGAGCCACACAACACACTGAAATCATGTGAAAACGAAGCAAAACCCTCTTTCAGTGCTGTGGTTTTACATATCAGGACATATTAATAAAATCATCTGGTCCTTAGCAGGTCTTAAATTATTTAAATCCGACCTCAGGTGTAAAACACACAATAGATCCCACCGTTTCATTATTTATTGAACAAAAATGAAGCCCAAATGGAAAAACCATGTGGGAACAATTAAGTTCATGATTCAGTAGCTCATAGAACCACCCTTAGCAGCAATAACGTTACATAATAATTTTCTGTATGACTTTATTAGACTTTGTCGTTGTTATGGAGGAATTTTGGCCCACTCTTCTTTACAACATTGCCGCAGCTCATTGACCTTTATGAGCGTTCGTTTATGAGCAGCTCTCTTAAGGTTCCACCTCAGCATTTCCTTCAGGTTGAGGTCTGGACATTGACTGGGCCATTGCAGCACCTTGACGTTTTTCTTTTTCAGCCAGACTGTTGTAGATTTACTGGTATACTTGGGACCACTGTCCTGTTGCATGACCCAATTTTGGTCAAGCTTTAGCTGCTGGATGAATGGCCTCACATTTGACTCTAGAATACTTTGGTATATAGAGGAGTTCATGGTCGACTCACTGATTATAAGGTGCTCAGGGTCTGTCGCTGCAAAGCAAGCCCGAATCATCACCTGTCCACCACTGTGCCTGACAGTTGGTGTGAGGTGTTTGTGCTGTTTTTGGCTTTTGAAAATGTGTGGCTGTGCGTTATGGTCTCATCTGTCCAAAGGATGTTGTTCCAGTCTTGTTCTTTGATCGGCTGCAACTTTGTAAACCTAAGCTGCGCTGCCATGTTCTTTTTCGAGAGTAGAGGCTTTCTCTCGGCAACCAATCCATACTTGTTCACACTTTTCCTAACTGCACTGTCACGCATGCTACGTGAGGCATGTAAAGTCTGAGATGGGTTTTTCGCATTTTCCCTGTGCTTTGTACGGTCTAACCTTGAATTTGCCGGGATGTCCACTCCCGGGAAGACTGGCAACTTCCTTGAATGTTGCCAATGACCTTGCAGCCTTGTAGCCTTTCCCAGACTCATGGGCAGCAGCAATTGCTCCTCTAAGATCATCACTAATGTGTCTCCTTGCTGGCACTGTGTTAACACACACCTGAAACAGATCAGCAAACTTCCAAAACATCTGCTTTTATAGAGGTGGTCACATTTGCTGATGATCATTCCTTTATTTCTAATTGCCTCAATAAGATAAACACATGAATGAAGCCACCACTCTTCACTCTGCTAACACAAACTCAACACTTTGACTTGTCCTCTATTTTCCAGTTGTAATTTTATTGTGAAAGATTTGCAGGAACAGGTGGTGGAAATCTCACATTGTGGAAGTTCACTAACATCATGGAGGATTATAAATAATACACCATGCTCCATCTTTATTAAAGGAATCACATTTGCTGTCACTAGTTTGCAGCTTCCTTGTCAGCCTTGGATATTCTTACAAAGTTGAACCTTTCTCAGCCAGCCAACTTTTGAGATTTTGAGTGGTGGTGTGTGTTGCCGGCATTTTTTTTTTTTTTTTTGTGCTCCACTTCAGTGTCAGTGTCACTGAAGCAGCTCTCCTTCACTTTTCCATCTATTTATTGTATTTTTCTCTCTCTTTATCCCTTGTTCATGATCTCTGTGTCTCACTTCGTGTCTCTTCCACTTTCTTCTTTGTCTCTCTCCATCCTCAGGCCTGTGTGTCTTAGTCCATCCTTGCATGGAGATTGACTGGAGGCATGAATACATCACAACTAGCCATCCATGTATCTCCCCCACCCCCCCTCCCTCCCCTCACTCACCCATCATCCTCCCCCTCCACCCTCCCGTTTCTCCAGGATCCCTCTCTCAGCACTTATCTCAAAGTTCGGATCTCATGCATTTTAATCGGCGTGTCTATCTTCCCTTCCCTCCCTCTCTCCCTCTTTTCTTTGACTTTGGATCAGTGGCATCCTTCAAACAAACAACAACAACAACAAAACAACCCCCACCCGCCCCCTCCCCACCGGCTCCCTATCCCCTTTTTAAATCAATATTTGCCATCAGCGAATAAATCGTATAATTTCCTGGCTGTTAGAAGAGTGCGACGCCGACATATTTACCTTCTACTCGTCTATTTTTTTTTTTGCTGTCGATCCCTCGTTCTCGCGGCGTGGCTATTAGCTAAGTGAAGGGGATGGATGGCAATGAAGCGCCGAGCGATAGCATCTCCATCAGAATCGTCGACGTTGAAAAATGGCCGCCGCCTCTCTGATGACAGCGCAGCAAAAACACACACACACATAAATGCAGACACACATGCATGCGTACATACAACCACACACACAGAGTCAGAGAAGAGACATTTAAATATTCAAATAGGGCTGGGCGGTAATGATAAACGACAAGGGAAAAGTAGAATCAAGTAGCTATCGATGCAGAAAATGAAAAAAGGAGAAAGAGAAAAGAGAGGGGGAGGAGGGAAATTAAGCCAAAAAAGATGGAGGCATGGAGGGAGAGTTATGCTAACAAGTGAAAAGAGAGACAAGAGATGGATGGAAAGTAATGGGGAAAAAGATGGATGAATTAAGCAAACGCGTACAAGTGGAGTGTTACAGTAAAGAATACAAAGATGAGGAAGTGTGTGCCACAAATTGAAAAAGGGTGGAGGGAGTGCTTTTTGGTGTAAAGAAGAGTGACAAGGACAAAAGGAACCAGAACTACAAAAGGCAAAGGAATCCTTAAAATAAAGTACTTGGAAGTACTTACTAAACTCAAGGGATTTGATCAGTATTGCAACCAGAAAGTGGAGAGATAAATCATGAAATGGAACTTTGGAAGGTGTCGAAAAAAGGCAACAGACAGAGGAAACGAGAGAGAAAACAAAGATCAAACCAAAAAGGGAATTAAAGAGGAAACAACAGAAATCAAGCAACAACGGTGGATGAGAGGAACCGCAATAACCAAAGAGAAAAAGGAGAAAGTGAATTAAATTAACTAAAAAATGATGTAGTGTCGTACCAAAGAACTTCTGAGCTGAAATACAAGGGGGGAAAATCAATATATAAAGAGAAAAGACATAAAAATTAAGTTAAAGAAAGAGTTTTGGAGGTTAAGGTACATTTTATTGCCATTCCTGCATTAAAGCTGGAAAACTGTAGAACACAATTGTTGCTGTGCACAACAAAAGTAAAGCGATAAGAGAAGCAAGTAGAGACATAAAACAAATCACTATTATTGCCATTCCTGGATGGGGCTGAAAATACTTTATATAGACAAAAGTTTTAGGCCATATACACCTTTGCGCCTATAGGAGCTTTTAGGACAGCCCATTCTAAATCCATAGACTTTAATACAGAGCTGGTTCCAAACTTCTGGAAAGACTTTCTAAAAGATTTTGGACTGTGTCTGTGGGATTTTTTCCCATTCATTCAAAAGAGCATTTATAAGTCAGACACTGATGTTGGATGAGAGGGCCTGGGTCACAATCGCTGCTCTAATTCATCTCAAAGGTTCTGGATGGGGTTGAGGTCAAGGTTCTGTGTGGGCCAGTCAAGTTCTTCCTCACCGGACTTGTCCAACCAAGGTCCATGAAGCATGCTTCATGCACAGTCATGCTGTTCTCACAAAGTTGGAAGTACAGAATTGTTCAAGATGTCTTGTTAAGCTGAAGAATTAGGATTTCCCTTCACTTGAACTAATAGCTAACTAGTAACGAATAGCATTATCCTTCCTTCACCAAACTTTACAGTTGACACAGGCATGTAATGTTCTCCTGGCATTAACCAAACCCAGACAGGTCCATCAGACTACTAGACAGAGAACCTTGATTTGTCAGGCCATAGAATACATTTCCACAGCTCAAAAGTTAAGTGTCAGTGTGCTTTATACCACTCCATCCAACACCTGGCATTGTGGTTGGCTTTGTGATTCTTGCAATCAGCTGCTTGGCCATAGAATCCCATGGCCAAGCAGCTGATTGCAAGAAGCTTCCAGCACACATTTTTTGTGTTGATGTTAATGCCATTGGAGATTATGATTTCTGCAGTTTTTGAGTCAGCAGAGCATTGGCAACTTTCACACACAATGCCTCAGCACTCGGTGACCCCACTCGCTTAACAGCCACTTTTCAGCTGAGCTGCTGTGTTTCCTAAACACTTCCACCTTGCAAATATACCACTTGAAGTTCACTGTGGAGGGAGGGAAGAAATTTCACAGACTGAATTTTTGTGACTGTGGCATGGTCCAGGCAGATGGCAGTCCCTCCCTGAGCCTGGTTCTGCCGGAGTTCTCTTCCTGTTAAAAGGGAGTTCTTCCTTTCCACAGTCGCCAAATGTTTGCTCATAGGGGATCCTCTGATTGTTGGGGTTTTCTCTCTAATACTGTTGGGCCTTGAGGCGACTTTTGTTGTGAACTGGCGCTACATAAATAAAACTGTATTGAATTGAAGTGAAAATCCTAATACAGTACCGTGTTGGAATTCAGTGAACTCTTTGGAACAACCCATTCTCTCAGAAATGTTTGTAAAGGCAGGCTGTATGGTTAGCTGCTTGATTTTAAACACCTGGGAAAATGGGATGAAATGAAACACCTAAATTCAATGATTAAAAGACCTGTTCCAATACTTTCCACATAGTGTAAATCTGATCCATTACACCACCAAATAATTTGCAGTCCCTGTTTTGGATTCATGATAGAGGTTAGGTTCAGACCCCAGCTGTGCCACATTCCTGTTCCACCAGTTCAAACATACCTCGGCTTGTGCTTCTTGCCAACTTTTTTTACACGACGTGCACAATCACAGCAATGAAGGTGGGATTTAACAAAGAGCATGCTGTCTTTCAATAGCTTCCTACTTAGCAACTTCCCTGACAGATATTTGTTCATTGGAGTAACTTTAATTAAAAATGATGCTAAAGCAACCACTACAGTGTCTGCCAAATGAAACTCATTCCAGTCCCAAACAGAGTGAAATGAAATGATGTGATAAAATGCGGCAGGTCAGTCTGATTATTAGACTTTGTTTTCCATTAAGCTGTTGACAGTATGTCAGTAAGACAGAATGAATTCGAAAACTGTCAGGCCAATCACTGCCGGTCAGTCACATTCAAAAACTGCTAACTTTGCACATAAATGGCGACATCTCTAGAACACATCAACAAGCTCAACACAACTTTCAATGTTCTATTTTTCTTCACGTTCCTCAAAATGTGGACTTTCAGATTCAAAAATAGAAAACCTGCAGCTCCTTCACTTCCCAACAGAACTCCAACAAAAAAAGTGAGGAAAGTATTCAGCAACACTTGGTGTTACAAAATGGAGCATTTTAAAAATCTCTCCATAAAGGACTCTGCAGTCTGCCGTCAAGTGCTGCTGCGGTGTTTGATTCCTGCGCGACTGCGGAGCTGCACAGCTGCGACAGAGTTTTATCTTTAAAGCGGTCAAAGCAGGTGAAGCAGCGAGTGAAATGTGCTGAAAACTCCTGTGACACCCTCAAACGCTTCATCATGAGATGAGCTGCAAACAATAACAATAAAAAGATCTGCTCCTGTTTGAAAGACCAAGGAATATTCCACTGAAAATCGATCTTTTGAGCATGAAATACTCGCCCCCTGTAGATGAATTCACAGCAGTTACAATGGATTCCAGTGGAGATCCAGTTTCATGGTGTCAACATGTCAAAACATAGAAATACTGACATCACAAATATCCTTGGTTGAATATGTTTCGGAGGAAAACAATTACTGGCAACCACTGCCTCAGTCTTTCCTAAATACAACGCAAAAGCAGCAGCCAGGTGCATCTAAACAATTGCACTTGATTAATGGATCATCAGACAGTGTGATCACCTCGATAAAAGCAGACGTTTTGTCAGTTTGCTGGTCTGGAGTATTCAGCTGTGTGTTGACACAATGCCAGAAGTGGACATCCCGGCAAATTAACCCCATGGTCGGACCATCCAATGCCAAAAACCCAAGCACTACATCGCAGACTTTACAAGCCTCAGTGAGCATGTTAAATGTTAAAGTTCGTGATAGTATGATTAGAAAAAGACTGAACAAGTGTGTATTATATGGAAGGGTTGCCAGGAGAAAGCCTCTTCTCTCTAAATAGAACATTGCTGCACAACTTAGGTTTGCGAAGTTGTATCTGAGCAAACTATAAGACTTCTTGAACAATTTCCTTTAGACAGACAAGACCAAAGTAAGGATGTCTGACTATAATGAATAGCACCCAGTTTGGAGAAAATAAAATACAGTAAATGTAACAAAAATGCCTCATACCAACTGTCAAGCACGGTGGCGGAGGGTTGATGATTTGGGCTTGTTTTGCAGCCACAGCCCCTGGGCACTGTGCAGTCATTGAGTCGACCATGAACTCTTCTAAGTATTCTAGAGTCAAATATGAGGCCATCTGTTTGATAGCGAAAGCTTAGCTGAAATATGGTCACCTAACAGGACAATAATCCCAAGCATGCTAGCAAATCTCTAACAGACTGGCTGAAAAAAAATAAAAGAATCAAAGTGTTGCAATGGCCCAGTCAAAGTCCAGACCTCAACCTAGCTAAAATGCTGTGGTGGGACCTTAAGAGAGCTGTGCATAAATGAATGCCTGTAAACCTTAATGAAACGAAGTTATAAAGAAGAGTGGGCCAAAATTCCTCCACAGTGAGAGACTAATAAAGTCATTCAATAACAGGGTGCCATTAAGTTATTGCTGCTAAACGTGGTTCTAAAAGTTATAGAATCTTTAGGTGTATTTTGTTTTCAATGACTACATGGAGTCCTGTGAAAAGCTTCTTTTTTACATGACTCTGAATGAATTCTAAAAGGACCTTCTGCCATGTCAGGCTGTCTCCCTATACATCTGTTAAGTAATATACTGGCAACATTGCAAGTGTTTTGAAGTGAATTATGCAATCATGCTGCCATCAGAAATGTAGGTGCTGGGGAAGTCTGCAAAACCTTAGCCCCTTGTACATTGTCAACGATTTCAACACTGTAAAATGTGTTAAATTATGGTTGAAGTAGTGCAATTACTTATCATTACATCCTGTCATATATATATACTAATACAATAATGGGTGTCCATATTAAACATGGCAAAGTTTAAATATTGAGGTCAGTGTATGTGTAGGTAATCCATATAAGCCAAAAGCTCACAGACTGGTCATAATGTTCCATTTCACAATGTAAATGAGAGCAAATATCCATAATATGATCATCTCAGGTGCACGGCTCCAGCTGTGACCACAGCAGCCCCACCCACATGATGTTCAAACCTCCTTTTCGTGAGGGTTGGTTTTAAGGGGGCCTGAAAGGGACAGGAAGCTTGTTTCTGACAGAGAATTAACAAAGGTTCTGCAAAGGTCCAGTATAACTCTAGTAAAGTCCAAGAATAAAAGTATGGAGCTTAAAAAGAGCATACTAAGCCTCTTTTAAAGGCAAGGGAAAATTGTGTACATAGTTTAAAGGTCAGTATGTAAGAATGGGACAAACATTAATGGCCACGAGCGGTGTCGTTAGTAATGTTATGGCTATGTTAATGAACCCCAAACCCTGCTTTTCAGGAGAGGTCTGGAAAAAAAAATGTCAGTAGTGTGCTTCACACAGCTGACAAACCAGCTGCCAACGAAGAGCAAAGTACCCCCTTTGAGCTGGGCTGTATCTGTTCATCTTTGTGAAGGCTGTCTTTCCTGTCGCCCATCTCCAGAGCAGCCACGCTGAGCTGATGATGATGGAGAGCAGGAAGACCAGCCTGCTGGGCCGAGCCGAGTCTCTGAAGAGGAGTGGCGCCGAACTGCCCAGCAACTTCCACTGCAAAATACACAACCTGACACACACGTGGAAACAGCTGGAGGTAGCGTGTGCACACACACACACACACACACACACACACACACACACACACACACAAAATGCACAGCAGAGTTAAGTTTTAGAAGATACAGGAGTGCAATTGTGGCATCTTGGAGATGAGCCAAACACAGAGATGATATATCACACTGATATTTCTGTTGAGACTATGTGTGTGTGTGTGTGTGTGTGTGTGTGTGTGTGTGTGTGTGTCTAATTTTAGGCTAATCAGCACTGATCTAATCTAGAACATGAAGATGATAATTAGTGTCGTCTCAATTAGGGAGCCCTGCTGCCACCATGGCCTTTAACTGTGTGGTGGAATGCGCTGAGATGGAAGGATTAGATAGATGGATTATAACTGTCCTTATGTTTTCTAGTTGTTATCTAAAGTTTATACGTTTTCCTTTAGATTCGTCCTTGCCCTTAAGGACTACATGTTGGGGTTGACGTTGTTTCTCTTGTAGCCACTGTCACCCACTGGTTTGCAAAGTCCTGTTTTTGGAGCCTCAAGCTGAGTGTTTTCGTTGTTGCCATCTTAGCTTTTTCACATGTAACGAGCACAGGGCAGATCTGATTGTGAAGGCACACTGACATCATACGGTAGCGACTTTTCAATCAGAATCCCACGTACACGGACGTGACTACAAATCCAGTTCATAATGAATCCCAAACAAGTTGTTAGCACTTCATGTTTTAATTTGTTGAAACATGGCTCATAGGGAAGGATTAAATCTGGAGACCACTGATGTCCTGCATGAAAAGTCAATTTATTTCAGAAACTAAAAGTCAAATGTCTACTCAGTTAATCATTGATGCATTTAAAGGAAATGCTGTGTAGATAAACCAAGAAATAACAAAGAATGAACAAACCCAAATGCCCTGGAAAGCAAAGAGTTCCAGAGATTTACTGTTGAGGTCTGTATGTACCCTCAAACAAGCAATCAACCCAGGTGACAAAGCTTACCCTAAGTGAGCCACGCCCCTAAACCAAGTAACAACAAAACCCTGGAAGTGGATCTAGAGCCCTGGGGGCCATCACACGCGGCATTAATGACTTGCAAGACTTTGCAAAGACCTTAACACTGTCACGAAAGTCGAGGTGCAAGTTTTTTAAATTTCCAAAACTTTGACAGAGGGTTATAGTTACAGTTTTGCGAGCCCTCACAGCATATCACAGTGTGCTGTAGACTGCTGTAATTGCTTCGTAACTGTTGTGAATGTATCCTAATCTTTCATAACGACATCGGGTCACAAAACAGTTGCAAGACATGTACGACCTCTCGCCTTGTGAAAGTCATAAATATCTTGTAGCATGTTGTTACTTTGTAACATTTTCTTTCTGTTTCCTAACTCTCTGCGGTCGACAGACGCGTCCAAGTCACATGACTGCATATCACATGACTAGCTGCAAGACGCAGCCCAGCTGGGCCTCTGTTTCAATTCGTATCAAAAGTACAGACTTCAAACTACATATCAGTTTTTAAATCATGCTGATAGCTCAAGCCAAACCAGTTATAATTAATAATGTGCGCTGTGTTTTTATCACAGCGCCACCTGTGTGTCAACCCACCAAGCATGGTTGAAATCACAACATCATCTCATGCAGTCAGGACTGGTTGCAGTACAGCTGCAGAAACTGAGCTGTGGACAGTCAGATGTTAACGAGATGTTAAAAGAGGTTGGGTTCAAATCATATCTTACAGTGGAAGAAATATAGATCAGATCATTGCACAGAAGGAATTAAATGCATCTTTCTTTGTTGTTGCTGTTTTTGTTTTAAACAAACAAACATAAAAAACATGGTTCGTGCATGGTTGTCAACAGACGTTCACCCGTTTTCTCCACATAAACAGACTACTCTTACAACCCTTCTTCTTCTTCTTCTTCTTCTTTCGGCTGCTCCCTTTAGGGGTCGCCACAGAGGATCATCTGCCTCCATCTCACCCTATCCCTTTCATCCTCTTCCCTCAAGCCAGTGTACTCCTAGTGCCGGTCCCAAGCCCGGGTAAATGGTGAGGGTTGGGTCAGGAAGGGCATCCGGCGTAAAAACTTTGCCAAATCAAATATGCAGACTCTTACAACCCCCATCTTTTAAAAAAAAAAATTATACTTTTAGGTTTCTCATGGTTATGCACATCTAAATTCCGTCTCATTTGTTGCATAATGAACTTCACACAACCATCGCCTCTTTGTCTCTGATGTCAGTGCTATAAGCATAGGGATGTTGTTATAGCGAGTGGTTTTTTTCCTCATTCTTTCTGATCAAAAAAGTTTTGATTATTCGTCTTAATTCTAACCGATAAAGAGAAAGTAGAAAATTATTTTTAAGCACAAACATTTTTTGGGGAGAAAGTCAAACAACAATGTCAAAGCAGCATTTTAAAACTACTGTATGTAAGGAACACCCATAAGGTTGATTCAGCTTTCATTTTGGAACCATTTGTCAACCAGCATTAGACACCAGCAACAAACCAACAGGTGATGTTTATTAGAAGAAGAAGAAGATATACTTTATTAATCCCCTAATGGGGAAATTGCAACCAGATCTCAACACGCTTTTTTCATAGGTAAACACACACACTTAACATGTGGTGAGGCCTGCCATGATGTGTGGTTCGGAGATGGTGGCTCTGACGAAAAGACAGGAAGCACAGCTGGATTGGATTGGATTACTTTATTGTCATTTCAACTACATATAAATACACAGTGAAACGATATAGTGTTCCCCCAGGACCTGGTGCCCTATACAAGGGGCACAAGGGACACCCCGCCCACCATGTCCTCTTCCCTGGCCACCGGCATCAGGCGACACTGAGGACTGAAGGCCCAGTCCACACAGCAAGCCAAAATCGGAGCCCCCAGAAACACCCAGCTGCAGCATCAGCCCTGCAACGATACTCCCCCTGGAACCCAAAAACTTTGGTTTCCTGGACGCTGCCCGGCAGATCATGAAAAACAACACCGCCAGTTAGCACTGTCCGTGGATGGAGCTACGGAGCTACAACGGCATCTGGTCATCCTCGAACGTCCGACGTTCGAACACGAACTCCATCGTCCCGGCATCCACGTACCCGAACACCCGAATGCCAGGTTAAAACCGGGTCAAAACAGGGACAATCACAGGGATACAAGTACCACCTTGGTTCCGGAGTGGCCGCGTGCTACCGTTGCACCGCCATCTTGGACCCTATTGGAAGTGGCAGAATTGAAGATGTTGAGATCAGCAACCCTCTGGTTCCCAACAATTTACCATCGCACTGAGCCACCGTCGCCCCCAATTCGACGTCGAAATGTTTGCCGGGGAACAATTCACCACAGAGGCACGACAAGGTGCAAGAGTTAGCGAAAGCTGTAGCTTGTGCCGCAGTTGGGACAAACTGATGATGTAGACTCCATTTCCATTAAGTGCCCAACACACCCGCACCCTGCAGAAGCTCAGATAGTGCAATACATTAGCATGTCGTAACAGAAGTGTGTAATAGAGAAGGAATAACAGATGTAAAAAAAAAAAAAAATCTGAGGTCATGCAGATTATCCTGTTGCCCTCGTTGAGAAAATTCATTCAAAATACGAGCTATATTGTCTCTTGCGTTGTTGCCTAGATAAAGTGTTGAGAATATTCATCACTGGAATTAAACAGTATAGACTAAAAAGCTATTTCCATCATCATTTAATGAGTTTTGGTGGCATCACTTCAGCTTACTTCAGGCTCTGTGATTGGGCGTTTCGTACTGCAACGCATCGTTAGAATTAGTATTTTTTTGTCCAAAGCCTTTTTATTATAATCAACATATCCCCTGCTGATTGTCATGCCCATCCAACTGGCATTTACATGAGAAAATAACATATAGTCATCACCATAACCTGGACACCTGAAGCACCTTCCATCTGTGTCTCTTGTATTGCAGTTGGACCGTCCCAAAGAGTGCAGTGAGCTTTGTGTGCCTTGCTAATGGGTACGCTGGCAGCAGTTGTTTGTCTTTACTCGGGCGTGGTGATTAATTCCAGGTCTGCGGCAGGGGTGACAGCTGGCGACGGCTCGTCAGGAGGCTGAAAATGCGGCGATGTGACTTTGTTCCTCTGAAGAAACAAACCGTCTCCTGTCGACCGAGCGGCATGTCGATGCATCGAGCCCGTTCACACAAACAGAGGGGAGCAGCGGAGGAGCAAACACCATCTGCGCGCGTGTGTTTTTTTCCTTGTAGTCCCCAATGACACGCGCGCGCACACACACACACACACACACACACACACACACACACACATATATAATATTGCCTAAGTCCTAAAAGTTATTGGAGGTCTGTGTGTGCGTGTGTGTCCATTAACATATGTATCAACCTTGCTGAAACGGATTCAATTTTAGAAATTAAACAACAGCAACAGATGAGTCTTTTTCTCTGTCTCTTCATCTTGTGTGTTTCCGCCACAGTAACCAGGCTGTGATTAAACTTTTATCACTGACGAGAAGACGTTTGGACTGCGGTTTCCCGCACATGAATTAAAGTTTGCATGTGTGTCATGAGGTTGGAGACTTTTAATCTCACTTTCTCACTCGCTCTCCTAGTTTTCTATCATCTGCCACCTCCTCTCCACAAATATGTGGACAGCCCATTAACATGTCAGTTACTGTATGCAGCTTTGGCTGCTCCCTTGTGTTATCCCCAAGGGGTCGCTACAGCGGATTAATCTGCATTGGTAATTCTGCAGAGGTTTTACACTCTCCATGGTGAGAGGAGCTCGTGCCTCCACCTGGAATCAAACCAGGGACCTTTCGCTTGTAAGGTGAATGTGTAAACCACTACTCTACAGGGACGCTAACATGTCAGTTGCTATAACTGAAACTAAATAGAAATAGAAGTAGCTCTATGTTAAAACAACATAGCCTTTTAAACCTCTCAAACAAAATGGCAATCTCCCTTGACATTTTTACACTTTGCACAGCCGTACACTCCTCCTGTCGTCCACCCATCTGCCGCATCTACAGTACAATTCACAAGAATCTCTACTCCTCCTATTGTACTGATCAGATTTTAGTGAAACTTGCACAAAGTGATCAACTAACAGGTTTTCGCTCAACGTGTTCGCAAACTCAAGGTCATGTTTGTCCTTTTATGGGCACTTTTCCAGTTTTGCGATACTGAATGCTCTTACAATAGAGTATTGGTCTGGAATGTAATGTTAATAAAATGAGTGTTTGCATGTGCCCATCTCTCTATAAACATCTACATAATATTGTCTATATAATATCTAATATTGTCAGGTCCTGGTAGGTGATTATAGGGGAATAATCTGGTTTGCCAACACAATCGGCATAACTTCCTGTTTTTACGAGTGTGAAGGTTATTCCTAATGTTCCACTGTCACCATTTCTAATTTCAGCATTCCTACTATACTGGAAGATTTTCAATGGTTTTCTTCTTTTAGATGGAACACCTGCTGCTAATAGTGCTGTGAAATCTTGGAATTGCTCGGCCCCACATGTTGTGTACAACTTGTATCCCCCTCGATGGTGATGATCATGATCTTATTGGTCCTACTGGTTGACTCCTACGTTAGGAAGGTGTGGTTGGGGGCTTCCTGTGACCTGTGAATTGAGATGGAGCTTTTGCCCCCTGAGTTACTACATCACTGACGTTCTGGTATTTCTATTTACTTTTCTGGTTATGTTATCTGATGAAGTGGCAGTAAGACCCATCAAACTGAAACTGGCACGTCAAAACACCAATGCTAAACGACGCCTCATGCATATCTCTAGGTGTACCAGGGGTTTGAAAAAACTGCAATATTTGACACCATGGGAGCGAGAACAGGCACAGTTTTCAAGTATTTTACAGGTCATCGGTTATCATTTTTTCCTGAGAGCAAGAGGGTTCTGGTTCAAAACTGGGCAGGGCCCTTATGCAGGGAGTTTTATAAGTTCTTCCTGTTGTTGTGTACATTTCCTCTGAAAGCCTGGGTTTCTCTCACCTAGATAAAAACATGTTATGTTAATGCCTCCTATCATCTAAAGTTTTGGAGAAATCTTTCCTGGTTAAATCTCCTTTTTTGTATTTTAAAGTGCCACATCATCCACATCATCACATCAAGGCATCTCATGTTCAGAAGCAGATATAGCTGCTTGACCTGTTTTACCACTGTTTTTAAGCCAAATCTGCGCACTCAGTGATAATTTTAGGTGAGCAGGATGAACAAAGTGTTTACAGGTAGAATGGTGAAGATGCAAGGAAGGTAGATGAGTTTAAATACCTGGGGTTAACCATCCAAAGCGACAGTGCACAAAAGAGGTGAATAAGAGATGCAAGCGGGGTAGAGTTGGTGGTGATGAGTGCCAGGGGTGCTTTGTGACAGAAGGAAAGCAGCAAGAACAAAAGGGAGGATTTACTAGATAGTAGAGAGACCTGTGATGGTGTATGGTTTGGAGATGGTGACACTGATAAAAAGACAGGAGGCGGAGTTGGAGGTGGCAGAGTTGAAGATGCTGAGATTTTCACTGAGGGTGACCAGGATGGACAGGATTAGAAATTAGTCCATCAGAGGTGTTGGAGACAAAGTGAGAGAGGCAAAGGTTTAGATGGTTTGGACATGTACAGAGGAGCGACATATTTGCAGGAGGAAATGAGAAAGACCCCAAAGAAGGTGCGTGGATGCAGTGAAGGGGGACATGTAGAGGGTTGGAGTGACAGAAGAGGATGCAGGGATAGGGTGAGATAGAGACAGATGATCTGCTGTGGCGACCCCTAAAGGAAGCAGTCAGAAGAAGAAGACAAAGACTCTTCACCTCCCTAAGCTTTGTGGTTATTGCTCACCTTTTTTCCTTTCTTCCTCCATATCACCTCTCACTCACATTTATTTGTGGTTTTTGCCTTCTCTGATCACTCTCTGTCTGCTCTCGATTTTGAGGCGATGTTATTTAGCTTGTGCTCCTTTTTCCCCCAAAATACGTCAGAGGTCTTACTTGTGTTTACCTCTTTCTGTCCTCTCCTCTTTCCATCCTTCCCTCCCCCCTCACCATTCAAACATGGCGTCTCAGTGGCATATTAACAGGCCTATCAGTGCTGGCGTCGGCATCTGCTGCTCTGACACAAATTGGGAATTAACTGGAATTGATGTCCTGTGTCTCGCCTCTGAACTA
Source organism: Etroplus canarensis (assembly GCA_015106775.1). Classification (NCBI taxonomy): domain Eukaryota; kingdom Metazoa; phylum Chordata; class Actinopteri; order Cichliformes; family Cichlidae; genus Etroplus; species Etroplus canarensis. Next base: position 19,559 of record VUQH01082003.1, on the reverse strand, counting down.
TCCTGGCCTTATGAAGAATTTATGACAAAGCAAGCATGCGCACACACAACCTGAATGATGAAGAAATAAAGAGGTTGTAAATTAGCTTTCATCTTTTCTGCCGTGCATTTTGGCAGCAAGCGTTTTGTTTTGTGCAGCTGTTCAAGGTCAAATGGTATGTGTATGGATAGGTACAGTACATATACTGTATACTGTACATACAGTGTGCAGGCAGATCAGACAGACAGATAACAAATGACTTTGAAAACATAAGCCCAATGCTCTGTCTGCCATAAAATTTTAACCATACAAAAATATTTTGGAATCTTTCCACTGGGTGTCAAGAAATTCATCCTGGTATAATTTCGCTGACAAATACACAAACTAAAGCAAGACTACATACCTCTGCCACCCTGGGAGAAATTATAGTTTTTATCCGCCAATGGTACATGTATTTTCATGTGAAAAAGGAAAGTTTTCACTGGACTTTGTGCAGTCCTGTGAAGAGCAAGTACACTCTTACTGCTTCCATAGCACTTAAGAGAGTAAGTAGCAGCCAGATGGTAATCAAATTACTTTGATTAATTGATCATCACCCAGTGTGGACACTTCGGTGACAGGTAGTTTCAGTTTGCTGGTCTGGAGCATTCAGGTGTATATAAACACAATGCCACCATCATTCCAGGAGTGTACATCCTGGTAAATTTACCCCAGGGTTGGACTGTGCAATGCTGAACAAAAAACAAGAGCTACACAACTCCATGTTTTGAAAAACTAAACCCAGCACATCAGCACATACCAACTGTCAAGCACCGTGGTGGAGGGATGATGATTTTTTTTCTCCTTTGGAGCCACGGGATCTGGGCACCTTGTAGTCACTGAGTCGACCATGAACTAGTCTGAAAACCAAAGCAATCTGTCTGATTCTCAAGCACACCAGCAAATCTGCAACATAATGGCCAAAAAAGAAAATAATTAAGATGTTTCAAAAATCTAGTCAAAGTCCAGATCTCAACCTGACTAAAAGGCAAGACATGTCAAGCAACATCCACATAAGTTCTGAGAGTCAGGATCTCACAGCAGAACATTCCATTGTAGAGAGATGATCAATAATGTTCACTTCACCAATCAGTGATTTTAATTTTATGGCTGGTCAGTGTACATTCACAAGTAAATGCCTTTGGATTTAGATAGAGTTTCAGGCTGTGCAGAAATAGCCCTGCAGCAAGTAAAGATCACAGAGTAAGAAAAAAGACCCATGGTCACGTAAGGATCATGGACTCTGGACACTTTACTACTATTAAGGAACTGCAGAAGGCCTATGGCCTATAAATAATATTTGTCAGGATTAGCTGAAAGAAGCTAAACCCCCTTGCCTAACTTGGTAACATATGATAACAGTGATCCTTCTTTAATATATAGGTAGATCACAGTGAATAGGAAAACAGAACCTCTTGTTTGGTTCGCTCAGCAACGACACCAGAAATGCTCATTCAAACAAGGCAGCAATATACTCACTCAATATTTAGAAGAAGGCAGTTTCACAGGAAAAAATTTGGACACCAGATGACAAGAATATTATAGACCTTATGGTCTATTCTGCTAGAAAGTTTGGATTTGTACAGCCTCAGTGTCAGCATGTAAAATACTACAATAAAAACTGCCACATCTTCCAAGTTTTCTGCTACAATAATCCCTAAATAATTGGCATGCCACGTGTAAGGTTAATGCTAATTTAATATCTTTAAGTGCAAGCAGTACTCTGTATTATGTCTTGTCCCAGGTTGATAACACATTATTTTGAAAAAATGCCAAGGATCAGATAGTTGTTATCATAATGTTCCATCTATGGCTATAACAAGCACCCATAGCAGGTATAACTCTGAACACAGAGCTGTTCCAGGATGAGCCCCACATGGGTCCGTGTTGTTTATTTGCATATGTATGTGCCGATACAAAAGGCTGAGATTCACTGGTATAGCAGCAAATCTCACCCCTAAGTGGAAAAAAACACTTTAGATGAACTCTGGCATGTAAGACCAGCCCATTAGACAATGAACAGTTGTCACAATAGGACCCCCCCCAACTGGTGAAATGTGCTGTTAGCTTTGTGCTAAGAAGAGGCAACAGTGATCATGAGTGTCTGGTTACTTTGGCACAGAGAACAAAAGAAGGAAAGAGAGACAGAAAGACGGCTCATGCACGAACTGGATCAGCTGTCATCGGGATTATAATTTCAGAGAATATAAAGTACATTTTCCCAGACTGTAAGCAAGAACATTTTTTTTTTAAAACATATATTTTCTTTTCACTGCAGATAGCTGTGGTGAACATATTCACGTCACAAGGCAAAATGACCGACGAATCTCCAAATATTTGTCTGTTTGTTAAAGAGTTTGATGTTTATCCTTTCAAACACTTTTACAGTTTATCAGTGCCTTTTGAAGTCCTTTAGTCTTCCGATGCGCTCTGTATGTTCTGCAGCATTTCAACCTTGCCTTCTGAAAATTGCACTTCCATAAATTTTAACGAGAAATACACTTTGATGGAAAGCCTAAGTAACACGTTATTATGCCAAAACAAGTCCAATGCCAAATGCAAAGTGTGATCAGAGCATTCTGGGAATCAGCTCATAAAAACAAATAAAGATTCCTCAAGAGATTCAAGATTTTGTATCAAACTGACCCAGCTTCTGTGTGGAGAGTAGATAACAGCTGGGTCTTTGGCTAAAACAGCAGTTTTCTATCAAATCTGTTATATATTCCATATGTATGAGGATTGATCCCCCCAGCTAGTCAAAGTGCGTGGATGCTCTAAGACACACCCGCTTGCCCGTTCATGCCCCACAGTACCTATAAAGCACCTATGATGGCGTAAACTTGCTGATAGTTTGATTGGAACATGTCGTTGAGCAGCCTAAAGCTGGAGATAGTCTCCTCACTCAGAGAACCAAGGTTACAATGTAACCATATGCTTTTCAGATCTTCTTCATTTAAGAGGAAACTAATGATGCTGCTCTGTGCAATAGCCATTGATTTTTTCACTACTGTTTTAATTATTATTGTTTTTTCAATTTCTCTGAGCATTGTACTGTCTGACCTAGTGTCCCCATAGTGTAGTGGTTTGCACATTTGCCTTACAAGCGAAAGGCCCCTGGTTCGATTCTAGGTGGCGACACAAGCCCCTCTCACCATGGGATCTTGCATCAGGAAGGGCACTTGGCATAAAACCTCTGCCAAATTACCAAAGGTAACCAACCAAAGGTACTTTGCACAGTCTGACCTTGGGGTGAATTGCTGGGACTCCTCCTCCTGGGAAGGCATTGTGTTAACATGCCTGAATGCTCCAGACCAGTTAACTGCCAAAATTTCTACTTTTGCAAAGCTGCTCACACTGGCTAATGATCAGTTAATCAAATGCATTTGATTTGCAGCACCTGGCTGTTACTTACCCTCCTAATTCATATGGGAGCGGTAAGGGTCTACTTAGTTTTTAACGTTGTCAAAAATATCAATTGTACTCTGTATGCAGGATTATTTAAACAAGTATTTGTCCAATTTTCAGATACCCTATCAGTAACTTAGGAAGATTTCCATCTAAAAAGACTAGCTCTGTTGGAGCTCACATTAGAGTAACATAATAGATCTAACATTGCTACACACATGTGGATTAAACATAAAAATGCAATAAATAAATCTGAAATTTGTTTTTTTTTTTTTCTTTGAGGTGTTGGACGTCAAATGTTAGAGCACTAGTTTTTGCTAACATCACTGCCCAGCATCTCTGCCCTGAGCGTGTGAATGGTGGCCATTAAAAGCCAGTTTGTTTTGTATTGATGAACACTTTTAAGAAAAAAGTACACAGACACAGAAAAAAAGCCTACACTAGCCAAAATCCGACCAGGGAATAGTCTCTCTCAGCAGCTTGCTGCGTCTCACTGTGTGATCAACAGGGGTTGGAAAATTACTCTGCAGTGCTTATTATACACACACTCTTTGAGTCAGGCTCTTGTTGCTTTCAGTTGTTCCTATTTGAAACAGTGATTGCTCCGCACCAAACCCTGTTTTAGTTTGTATTGTGTCTAAATGATGTTTTGTTTTGGGTGTGAATATCACAACTCGGTAGGAGAAGCTGCTAGAAGCTCTGAATTAGCAGCTGATCTGTTTGCACCTGGAAAAACACTAGTTATATTCACAAAGCATTATTTGTCATCAACAGAAGGCGTGTGATAACAACAGGCTTATTTATAGTTTTAGCATTGGAAATGTTTGCCTAAATGAATGATTGTATATCTATGAAATTTGGGTGTTTTCTTTGTACAGCAGGAAACATAAACTTTGTCAAGGGTTGTAAGTATTATAATAACAGGTGTGTAGTATTTTAGGTGAATGCTTCTGTCTGCCTTCTTATTTTTTTGCAAGTATGAGTGTGATAGCATGTCAGGAAGTGACAGTATGTAATATCGCACTTATAAGGTAAATAGTTAGAGGTACGTATCAACAAGGCAAACAGAAGCTACTTTACTCATTATACCAGTCTCATGGTTTTAACTTTTCTGCTTTTTTTGCTCATCCAACTGAAGGACTGATGAGCTAATGTCATGGCGAGGCGTTCGACCATCCATCCACAGTTTGCCAGAATCGCTACTCCTCCTATAGTGTTGGTCAGATTTGAGTAAAACTTGAACACAATGATCACTTAATGGGTCATCACCCAAACTGTGCTCATTAGTCATTTTACAATCACTTTTCTCCAACCCCAATACCAAAAAGGTTTGGACACTACATAAAATATGAATGAAAACACAATGGTATGACTTGCAAGTCTCATAAACTGATATTTTATTCTCAAAAGAATATAAAAAAACATAAAATGTTAAAAGTGAGACATTTTTCTATTTCATGAACAAAATACTATCTTATCTTGAAATTGATGGCAGGAACACATCTCAAAAATAGTTGGGACAGGGCCATGTTTACCACTGTGTGGCATAGCTCTTCTTTTTAAGAATAATACACAAACATCTGGGAACAGAGGAGACCAGCTGCTGGACCTTTGGTTGTTCCATTCTTGTCTGATATGGGATTCCAAGTTGTTCAACAGGCCTGGGTCTTCTTTGTGGTACTTTGCATTTCATGATCCTTCAATTGTTTTCAATTGATGAGATGTCTGGACTGCAAGTAGGTCAGTCCAGCACCCGGACTCTTCTACTATGAAACCATGCTGTTATATTAACTGCAGTATGCGGGTTAGCATTGTCTGACTGAAATGTACAAGGCCTTCCCTGGAAAAGATATATTTTGGAGGGGAGCATATGCTGCTCTAAAACATGTATTCAGCATTGATGGTGCCTTCCCAAATGTGCAAGTTGCCAGTACCATAGGCACTAATGCCACTGAAGCTGTATTTAGGTCAATATGCTAACATGTTCATGATGACAATATTATGATGTGGATGTTTTGCAGGTTTAATGTATTAACAAACTTTTGTTTAGGGTGTTGCCTCCCTGCATTTTAGACAGAGTAAAGCTGAGGTTGATTAAATTTGGTTGGTTGGGTTTCACTTACTTAGTCATGAAAAGGGATTTAGTAAGGACCACTATAGTCAAAATAGGATTGACTTCCAACTGCAGCAATGCATTATAGGTCTGTTCTGGAACCTTCTGCTTCATGTGTGTACTTGAAAAGCCTAAGCAAAACCCCCTTTGCAGATCAAAGTAGACATCAGTGACAACAGATATGACAACATTTAAAACGAAAGAGCTGGGATGGAGGTGGGTTGCAAAGTGGCTTGCAGGTGAAAAGCAACTGTGGGCAGGTTTAAAGAACATTGATAGAGCAGCTTATATAAGGTTTGCCTGTCAGGTGTGTAGAGGGGCATCATCAGAGGCATTAGCTGAAGTAGATTGACACTGACCGCTGATGTGAGGGAACTGTGGCTCAGCTTGAGTTCGTGACCAGCTAGTGGCAAATCAACCAAGACAGAGACATACAAGAAAGTAATGTTACCCTTGCAAATATGATTTCACTTCCAGCAAAGTGCAAGTTTGGGGAAAGTGTAAATGCTTAAGGCAACACAAAAATGGGTGGGTACCATGTTAAAATAAAAAATAATCTCAACTCTGAGACAAGCGACTGAAACAAGTATGAATGGGACTGAAGGATACTGTGGACTGACACGACAGAGTGAGAAATACACAAGAAGGTTGCCTGTCCTGTAGCAACTCTCATCTACAAATCCACGGGCAATATGTTTGCTTTGTGTGTGGACGAGGTTTTAATTATCTCACAGTACCATCAGAAAGGTATGTGACGTGTCCCAAAGTCATGCTGCATTACATGAATGACAGTGAACCCAAACATTTAGACCAAGTCATAAATGGATCCAAAAGGTGAACAAGACAAGTATTTATTTGTTTTTAATGACTGCATGAAGGTCAAAAATAACAGTGTTCATCATTTTATATTTGAAGTCATTTCAGTTTGCTTCTAATCCTAAATCATGCAAAGCACCAAACACATTCTCTGTGACAATCTCCCACTGAAATCCAATGAGATCTCATGTCAGCAAGATTATTATGATTATTATTACATCTTGAACAGCAACAGTGACACGAATGAATGACATTACTTAAACTGTAATCTTCACACTTGCATCAGCAGTTAGGCCTTGAATATATGACATCCTTTTTTATTGATCTATGCATTTCTAAAGGTACATGATTAATGGCTGTGTATGTATTGATTGATATGCTACTTTACATGATGGAGTATTGACATAACAAGGTGTCCTCAAAGTAACTGCCTAACTTTTTCCTTTTTTTCTCTTCTCTCTTGATTCAGAAAATCCTCTCCAAGCATTCAGGACCCCGTTCTTCAGAGAAAAACCAGTCATCCAACGTGAAAGCTCACCTGGTCGGAGGCCGAGGCGCCACCGTGGAAAACCCCCGCTCAGCGCTGTCCCCGCTGACCAACTCGCTCCTGGAGCAGCTGGAGGCTCGCATCAAGGAGCTGAAGGCGTGGCTGCGAGACACCGAGCTCCTCATCTTTAACTCCTGCCTCAGACAGGACAAAGACGCCTCAGAGCAGCTCCAGAGCTTCAAGGTAGGAAGAACGGCGTTTCATTTTGTTTCTTGTGATGTTCAGCTGTTTTTAATATCAAGGCATCAAATTTACATAATATTAGTCCAAAGGTAGAACTTCAAATCAAAAACCCCTTTCTATTCACCAAAGAACATATATTTATCATATGCTGAATTATTTGTGAACTGCAGGCTAACACAATCTCCTTTTTTCTGTTTTCTTCATGTCTCTACTGCATTATTTTCTCTGCCACTGTTGGTTATTACCAGTATTAAAATAAGGACAAAAGCATAATAATTGACTGTAGAATTTAAGCACTCTTCTGTTAATTGAAAGTGCTGGGAGATATTTTGATTGTGATGCCAAATTTTTTGCCTTTAAATAAAGGATGTTGGACTTCCAGAAAGCACCAAATTAGACCTCCAAAAATGCCAGATTCACCCTCTGAACAGAATTTATGATTCCTTTTACCAAGGAAATCCTAAAGTACTTCCAATAAATTCTAAATTTATGTTTAAAGGGCTTAAAATAAAGATTACTGGATAATAATTATTACACAAAGGGTCATATGCTTATGTTTATAGTCTCTGGAAATCAGTGCTCTTGGATATTACGTGTCTAAGCTGTATTTTATCAAATACCAGAAGTCTCTCCTCAGTACACCTTCTTTGGGCAGAATGTGTTTTGTGGTAAAATGTAGTCTTGCACACACTTGCTGTAGTGGGACCACCTTATATTTGTTGGTGGACAAATTTTATCAACATGATATAACCACTTGTGCAACAAATGAAATTTTGCAAATGTGTCACTGACACACAAATGAAGACGAAATCTGAAGACGAGTGTGGTCTGAGAACTTACTGGTATTGTATTTGGTGTGGTCCCATCATACATACACTATAAGCACAAAAGCATTGGGCCGCTCGTCCTAATCATTGAATTTAGGTGTTTCAAATGGTATTATTGCAAAGTGGAAGTGTTTAGGAACCACAGCAACTCAACCACCAAGTGGCAGACCATGTAAAGTTACAGAACAGTGTTGCAGAGTGCATAAAAGTCACCAGTGCTTTGCCAGCTCAGTCACTACACAGAGTGCCAAATATCTTCTGGTATTGACATCAGCACAAAAACAGGTCACTGGGAGTTTCATGGCATGAGTTTCCATGGCCAAGCAGCTGTATACAAGTCTTATACCACCGAGCATTAAGCCTAGTGTTGGATGAAGTGGTGTAAAGCATGCATACCTCAACCCCATTAAACACCTTTGGGATGAATTAGAACAGAGATTGTGAGTCAGGCCCTCTCATCCAACATCAGAGTCTGACCTCACAAATGCTCTTTTGAATTAATGTACAAAAATTCAGCAAAAAATCTTATAGAAAGCCTTTCCAGAAGAGTGGAAGCTGTTATAGCTGCAAAGGGGGGACCAACTCCATATGAATGTTTATGGATTTAGAATGGGATGTCATAAAAAGTCCTCTAGGTGTAATGTGTAGACGGCCAAGTACTTTTGTGCGTATTGTGTAGTCTGTGGGAAAATAATGTGATGATTGTAGTAGTATTTTCATTGCAAGAATAGGAACAGATAGAATGTGGCACAGCATGACTTCTTATGCCAAACCCCCTGCTGAAGAAGACTATGAGGAACTTTTGCAAAGTCTACTTTTGGGGGCTAAAACTTTTATTCAAAGTACATAGCTGACACCAAAATGAAGGCCAAGATAGACAGTCTGTCTAGTGAGTAGGTTCCCAATGAGAGATAACATTATGATCCATTCTCTAGTTTAGCCTGCCCACATGCTAGCAAATATCAGTCTTTTCTATCAGTCCTTTTCTATAGTGGTCCTGTTTAAACTGCTATAACTGATTCTAGCTTGTATATCATGGCTTAAATGGCAGTGAATTCATTTTAGAAATTACTTCACACTGAAACAGTTTAACTAAAGCCAAACTACCCAAGAGGTAAACTTTTAAAAAAAAATACCAAGGAAAAATAGTTCGATCTACTAAAAACATTATACGAAATGATAGCAAAGGTGAAAAAAGCCTTCCAGTTGAGTTTACTGCTAAAGGTTACTAATTTGCACCCATTGTACATAAACCAGAAAGAAAAAAGGAGCTAGTCATACTAAATTTTACAATATGGAAACAAAAGTAAAATCAAAATAACACAAATGATATTTCTTCATTGTTGGCTCAAAGTTTTTTTGTAGCTTCTATAGTGAACAGCACAAAGCACCAACAACTTAAAGGATCTACTTTACTTACTGTGCAAGTAGATCCATATAGATCAACAGAGTACTCCACAGCAGTGTTAAATTTTAACTGCAGTCAGTTTTAAAATAAAAATGAGTACAAAAAAAGGAACAAGAGGAAGTTAGAGCAAATATTTCTATGATTTTGTGGTGTATACAGGAGCTGTTTTCTGTGTGTATTTATGTATACTGTCACTTTACTTTTGTTCATTAACTTTTGCAAATATGCGACAAAGCTTTGACCAATCAGCCCCAAGTGCCGAAAAAAACATGTTCACCGTGTATGTGTGTGTCTTTGTGTTGTTGCTAAGTATAGCAATACATCGTCTTAATGAGGCCAAATGAAAGCAGGGCTGTTATGAAGCGATGGATGTATAGAGGAAACAGCAGTTAGCCTTAAAAGCCACGGGACACTAACAGGATATTAATCAGCCTACATCACACAGCGAACAGCTAGCTGCGCTGATTAGCCTAGCCCTGCCGTGTGACTGACAACCAGACGCACACACACACAAATGCACACAATCACAGTGTAAGTGTGCCCGCTGATGTAGAAGTGCATACATACAGAAATACATTAACAATATATATATATATATATATATATATATAT
>VUQH01081999.1:13361-27278 GCA_015106775.1 Etroplus canarensis | reverse complement strand
AAAAGACATGGCTCTCAAGAAGATAAAACATAACTATTGGATGACAAAGTGTCCTTGCCCCTGCCAAACTCATGACTGCCACACATATATTTTGTGAATAAATATTACAGACATATTCAAACTCAGTGAACCCCTAAACTGAAAGTGACTTTAAGCAAGTGAAGGGTAAAAGGAAAACATTACTGCATTTTCAGGTGAACCTTTGAGTTTTGTGCAAAAAAGAGAGTCACGATGTGTGTTCAAAGTTTTAAAAAATGCTTTTTTTTTTTAAAAAGGTACATCACTCTGGCCTAATCATAATATCAATAATTAGTGGAAATAAAAATCAGAATATATCGTTTCATCACCATGTTTGTGTAAAAATAAACATTCACAAAATGGAAACTGCTATCCCATGATTACAACTGAAACAAAAAAGGAAAAAGAAAAAAAAACAACAAACAAACAAAAAGAAAATAAGGATGGACTCAAGTTGAAAAATTCTGGCCCGTGGTTGAACAGTATAACCGGGAGGCGGGCCTATCTGTGTGCTTTAACCTTCCATTCATTGGTTCAGCTGGTGGATCCCCAGATCTGGATTCATTCATTTGATCACTCGCTTCCTCTCTGATCAATTAACCATGACTCAGTGTTGACAAATCATCACAATAATTACTGATAGCACTCTCCATATTTTTTTTTTTTTTTTTTTTTAAATCTCCCCCTTGCTGGAAGATTCCCCACTAGATGCGCACAAGAAAGATGCACTGACGGGTAGCCTACTGCACACAGCAGTTGTGGCCGTTGGTATCCTTGAACCGCAGACGCATTTTGGGTCTGTATTTCTCGAGGTAAAGAAGCTGTTTGGAGTTGAAGGCTCCACGTCTCTTCCTATGAAAAGCAGAGGAGAAGACAGGGACAGGAAATTAAAATAATTTGATCTACAAAAGAGAAAAGAACACAACAGTGATTAAAGTAGCAATAAATAGGAGCAAGTTTGGAAGAAATCCACACTCTGGACTACAGAGTTTTCTAAGTCTTTTAGGAGACTGTATGGAATCCCCAGCTAAAGAGGAAACTTTCAGTGACTCAACTGGTTGGTGACTGGTCTAGATGTAGTTACACGGTGATTGCTGTGGTACTAGCAACTGGCATACTTAAAGTAAACATACACCTATGTAAACATCAGCAGACATTAAAGAAGGACTTTGACATTAGCTGTGTAAACTACAAATAGCTTTTAAATACAAAACAAAGCATGTAATTTTGACTCAAAGTGAAACAAATAAAAGCTGGCATTTCCTCAGGAGCACGCAGATAATTGTGCTGAAACAGGATTACAGGGAAGCAAAGATCATAACAACAAAGCAAACAACAAAGCAAACAAAGCGATGTGGTATAGTTTACTGGATGCCATCTTTGACCACAGACTGGCAATACAGGCACAAAGGACTCATCAAGTCCACCTCACTTCTGAAGTCACAGTTATACAACTTGGCCAGTATGCCTCCACCTTAAATGTGATTGTGTGACTCCGACCTTTGAAGTTACAATCTCGTAAAGTTATCAGATCTTCTACCCATCATAGATATTACCCACAAAGTGTGGTAAAGATCCAGCAAACTAGTCAGCTCCTGTGGTGGTAAAAGTTTTAACAGAAGGACGGACAACCTGAAAAAATAAGGCTTTTTTAAAAAAAAAAAAAAAAAGTATAAAATGCATTATATGGACAAAATTATTGGGGCATTGAATTTTGGTGTTTCATTCAGTCCCATTGCCACAAGTGTACAAAATCAAGCACCTACCCATGTTGTCTGCCTTTATAAATACTTATGAAAAAATGAGTCGTTCCAAAGAGCTCACTGGATTTGAGTGTGGTATTATAATAGGATGCCACCGTTGCAACAGGTGGTGAAATTTCTTCCCTCCTAACCATTCCACGATCAAATGTAAATGGTATTATTGCGAAGTAGAAACGTAAGTTACAGAGTCTGGTAGCCAAGTGCTGAAAGGGATAGTACGTAAAAGTCACCAAGGCTCTGTGGATTTAATAACTGAAGTTCCAAACCACCTCTGGCAGTTACATCAACACAAAAACTATGCACAGGACACTTTGTGGCTTGGGTTTCCATAGGTGAGGAACTGCATACAAGCCTTACATCACCAAGCACAATGACAAGCATTGGGGTGGATGGTGTAAAGCATGCCACCACTAGACTCGGGAGCAGTGATACAAGTTTTATGAAGTGACAAATCATGCTCATCTATCCGGCAGTCTGGACAAGTCTGGGTTTGGCCAATGCCAGGGGAATAGCACCTGCCTGATGGCAACATGGCAACTGTAGAGTTTTGTGGGCTTGTTTTTCCTCGGGTTGGCCTGGGTCCCATAGTTTTAGTGAACTTAAATTATAATGCTTCAGCTTACCGAGACCATTTTGGACAATTCTAAGCTTCCAACTTTGTGGGAACAGTTTGGGGAAGGCCCTGTTCTGTTCCAGTGGACAAGGAAAAAGGCATGGTTGGATGAGTTTGGTGTGGAAGAACTTGACTTGCCCACACAGAGCCCTGGCCTCAACCTCAAACAACTTTGGGATGAACTAGAACTGTGAGCCAGGCCCTCTTGTCCTATATCAGTGTCTGACCTCACAACGCTCTTCTGGATGAGTGGGCCAAAATTACCACATCCACTTCAAAATTTTGTAGAAAGCCTTTCCAGAAGAGTGGAAACTGTTATAGATGCAAAGGAGGAATAACTCCATATTAATGCCTATGCTCTTAGAATGGGATATCAAAGCTTCTGTAAGTGTAATGTGTAGGTGGCCCAATACTTTTGTCCAAGTAGCGTACATCTTTTCCAACTCTTATAATATATCCAGCAACTTGTTGGTGTGGATGTAGCCCTGTCGTTGCCATGTCAACCAACAAACTGGCTGACCCATTAAGTAAGATTTCCAACTGATGGTGCAAATGTAACTAGGGTAAAGAAGCCTTTAAAGGTATGTGGTTCTTTAGTAATAAGTACTTGGTAGATCCCAGAGTGCCTATTTTTAGAAATACCGTTGGTTTGATTTTTGGGTGCAAGTGAGATGAGAAGATAAATGGTTACCTTAGCATATAAAGAGAGTGGCAAAAGGACTAGCTTATGTCCAAACAGAATAAAATCCACCTGGAAGAGCCTGCTGATTTTGTTTAACCCCAAAAATTACAATTTCCTATTTTACAGTGGTCTTTGTACAAGAATATTGCTTGGCTGGGAGCAGTAATATCCTAGAATTACATGAGTGTTTTTCCCAAAATGTTCCATTCTCTCCTAGACCAGCCAACTTGCAGTGTATAGATTTTGTTTTCAGTGATTAATAAAACTCTAGAAACAGTTAAACGTAACCCTAGTGTTATAGTCCATTGACAAACTTCAAAATGCATAAGATATTAATATCAACACATTACTTCATAAAGTAAAAAGATAATAACTTAATAAAGGTTGAAGATCACCCTATGATGAGTGCAAAAGTATGGAGCATACTTACTGTCTTATGAACTGCACAGCATCCTCATACTTCATCCCACACTCAATGAGGGCTAAGGCCACCAAGACTGGAGCTCTGAGGTGGAGAAATCCAACAGTCCGGTTCAAGTAGACAGAGAGCATCCAAGAAAGAGAGGAGGAGAATAGAAGATTAAATGCCAAGAGTCACATGGTTCCATAGTAATACAGTGTTGAAGGAATGATAGAGGGGCGTTTAAACCTAGAAAAGAGGCCTGGGAACTCAACAGGGGTGCACGAGTTCACTGTTGTCCTGCTGTGGTACCGTACTCACACCCCGAACCTCATACAAAAAAAAACTGAAGAGTTACAGTAAAAGCCTTCTCCTTTCTCACCAGAGGAGACAGGGTGAGAAAAGATAAATATACGTACTTTCTAAACCAGTAGGCAGGTTAGGTCTCAGTGCTGACAGAGCAGTTCCTTTAGTGGCTTTTCTTTCACATAACATTCAGGAGAGACCTTATGTGAGAATATTGTGTGGACATTGTTAAATAAAGGACAAACAAGGTACATATTTGCTGCCTCCTACACTGAGGGCCTAAGTGTTGGCCTGTGTAAAGCAGATCAGACTGTAAGGCAGACAACTCAGATGGCTGCAGTAAACAAAGTACAGGGGAGAAGAAAAAGTGAGAAAATGCCAGTCTAACCAATATTGGGAATTATATAACCTCTGGAATGCCACAGCAATGCAAAATGTTAGAAGCCATTGAGAACTGATTGGCTAACTGTGCACTTGTGGTCAGGAAAGACATTTTCACACCAACTCGCCCACATCATGTGCTTCTGCCATATTTGTTTTCACACTTGTGTTGTTATTCAGCATTAACTTGTTTGTAATTCACTGTCACACTGGCATGTGAATAAGACATGTGTGCATCTTTGCCCGTGGAACCTCATGACCAACATAGACACGGCATTCAAAAGCAGCTTCCTTTTTTGAAAGTCTACAGATGCAGCACCCAACTGTTTTAACTGATGAAAAATCATTTAAACAGCTGACTGTCTTTTTTTGCAGAGCACTAACAGCAGGAGAACTGACGTTACTGAATTAATCACTAATGAGTATTCAAGATTAAATGGAACAGGGACAGACACAACCAGCATTTGTGTTTGATCAATACTCAAGAAGCAACAAATGAATGCTTTGTCTGGCCCTGCGTGTGAGCTGATTCTAACCACATCTCTCTGGAGCTACTGTAATACTGCAGTGATGAAATGGACCGCGGTCACTCTAACCAGATTACTAACAGGATGGGAAAATGAAGGATGAGGGACGAGGGCAAATGGGCTGCATGACACAAAAGAGAAGCTGTGCTGCTTCTAACTTCAAGAGGTGTTGTCTGGACTAGCCTGCTGTCACTTTGATTCAGATGCTTCTTAAAGTTCAAATGTAAAACACGCATCACTACATTTCTAGTATATTGCATGCAAGAGAAGACTTTTAGTGAAGAGGAAGTCAACAGCACAGCATACATACCGGCCCAGGCCTGCCACACAGTGCACAGCGATGCAGCAGCCGGGTTCCTCTCGAAATTTGGTGTTCAGCAACTTGAGCCAGTCATCCACAATCTGGGTGGGAGGAGGGGCACCATCATCAAAAGGCCAGTCCTAAAAATCAGAGAGTGTCCAACATAAAAAGAACTTAGCCCAAATCACAAATGTACAGTAATAAAGGCTATTACAAATATGTATGTCAACCCTTACCAAGACCTGTATCCCCTCTTTCTCTACTGGGGCCTTATCATAGGTGGCATCGCAAACTCTTACCAGAGTGTTCACCTCAAACTTTTTCAGTTCCTGGCAGAATTCGACAGAGGGAATTTCAGACAGCGCATTTGCAAACAGACAAACAAAAAGAAAGAAGTACACAAATGCAAGCATACCTCTGTGAACTTGTTAAGTGTGGCATTGGTGGGGTTGTGGGTGATGAGGAACCTCATGCACTCATAGGCGATCTCAACTGCAGCGGGGCGGTTCATGTTGGCGAGACGGCTTAAAAAACAATTACAATACAAAACTCTTACAAAACAAAAGCGACTTTTGGCTCAGAGGTCAGCAAAGACTGCTAGGAGATTTATGAATTCAGGTAAGGGTAGAATAAATAAAAATGACAACACGTGAAGGGGTGGATCAGGAGGACAACAGGTGTTCACTATGGGATGATGTACACAGACGGATTAAAAAAAAAAAAAAAAGAACTTAAAAAAAATACAAAGAATAAGATGAGGAGACTATCCAGGAGTCATCCAATCAGTTTACCCCATTCAGGAGAGCTGTTTGTGATTGGCTGTTCAAGAAGAAAGTGGAAAGCAAAGATTTTTCGTATTGGTTGGGACAGGGCAGAGCAATCAGGCCAAGGGCTACGCAATATCCCAGGGGGCCTTTGGGAAAAGTCAGCAGTTCCTAGTGTGCTGGCAATCAGGGGGGTTTCTGGGTAGCGTAGTCCCTCGGGGGGCGGCCGATTCACTTCTCCACAGAGGTGAGGTGCTGTGCCTGGCAGAACTCGCCGCTCACACACGCCATATAGGTACGGCTCAAGTCAACACAGAAACCCTGTGAAGAGAGCACAAAAGGGGAGACAGTGATTATCATTTTTACAGACACAGCAACCATTTTTTAAATTACATCACCAGCATCTCTACAAGCTGTGTATTTACACAGTTACACTGAAAAAAATCTAACATCATAGGACAAAGGTAAAAAATTTTTTACAGACATTAAAGGAAACTTAAAATCTTCAATAATCAAACAGTAGTATAAATGAAATGAAAATGAAATATGTGGCACTTTGTGGCCCTGCATAACACTGTGCATGCACACACACACGATGTCAAATTACTTTGCTGAATGTTGACAGTGCAAGCACATATGTTGTTCTTTCCTTCCTGGTTAACCTCCAAAGGCTTGCACTGAATGTGGTTATAAGATACTTTAATCTGGCACAGCCCATCTAAATCCATTCATTTCCTCGATCAAAATAACAGAACTATATAGGTGTGGGGGACTGTTGTGCAACTTACTTTCCACCTTATGTGTTTACAACTTTTCTTTACAGACAAAGGAGTGGTTGCGTAGCCTCTTAGACCAGGTATTGTAATTATGAATTATGAATGATTAGTTTAATCAATTAGTTTTTCTGGAACTGACTAGTAAGGGCAGTAACATTTAACCATCTAGCTCAAATCTCTAATAATTACCAGTATTCATTTCAGTCTTGATTAGCTGAAACTGCTCAAAAGCTGACTGCAGATCACTGTGGTCACAGTGGAAAAAAATTAAAAAAAGAGCTCCATTTTGAAATTTTTGTTACACCACTTAAACTTCTAAAATAACAGCTTTTGCAATGTGTAAACACAACATATGGAAACTCAAAGCAGCGTCATGGCTGTCTCTACCTTCCAGCCCAAGGTAATCCTGTCGTAAAATAACACCACCTATGGATTGTATCACTGTCAATTCCCCACCTGTCAGTGGAATGGAAACTAATAATATTCACAGCATGGAGTGCAGACACACTTCGTAAGGGTGCTCAGAACAGGTAATGTCTGGCCTGTTACTAGCCATAGAGCAGTCAGCTGAAACATGCCAAGTCCTTGACAGTCTAAACCCAGCCGCCACAAACTGGCTGAAACCGTCTCAGAGCAACATAAGCGGGAGGTGGAGAGGCAGAGTAAAAATGGCGAAAGCTGGCCATCACTACACCTACTACGTACACAAAGTAGTGGGCAGAAACCAGAGAAAAAATGGGCTTGGACTTTAGCACTGTGTCACAGGCAGTAGTCACAAGGTGAGGATTACAGGGTGGGCAAAGCTTCAGACAACCCCAGCATTTCAATCCCACACTCCCTCTTTTCACCTCCTTGAGAATGACAAAACTCTGTACTCTTGCCTTTATCTATTTTGTTTACCTCAAAGTCTCTGATGGCTTTTGTCCTCTTTAATTTGTATCAACTCAACCAGCTTGATATCTAGAATAGTTTAAAATTAAAAGTCCAAGTTAAACATATTCATTACTAAAAACCAAACCCTCTTTCCTCCTTTTTTTTTTACTCCCCCCACCAAAACCTACTGTCACTTATGCTCTCAGTTAACTACCAGCCACAGAGCCACTGTAAAAGAATTGCATCAACCCACGCTACTTTCTAAAATTTCTATCCTTCCCTTCTAACTTTTATGCTTGGCAACAGCTGCAATGGAACTCAAAACAGCCTTGACTGTGTGTGATGGCCGAGATCATCTGTGACGCCTTTAATTGCCACCTCTGAGCTCTGCAGAATAGAGTGTGGAATAGCTACATTCTGACAACTGAAGCTCGGACAAAAGGCAAGCAGGCTTCTAAGGTTTGTTTTCATCAGCTTCTAATCCTCCAGAAATGAAAAGGGGAGATAAGCGGAGCGAGGGGGCAGTTAGTATGTGTTTTTCACTTGTGAAATCTGACTGACTGTGAGAAGGAGAGCAGACATTTAAAACTCTGAAATCTGGAGAAAACTCTGAACAACAAAAGAACCAGACACACACACGCGGACACCGCAATGACAGCTTATGCTAAAAGATGAAAAGCAACTGGATTGTGGATAACTGCCCAGATGCACCAAGTGACTTCATACAATTTTAAATGCTGCCAAAAGAAGGGCTGCAGACTGGCAAAAAGGCAGACTGAAAGCCCAATTTTCAACACTGGTGTATGTGAACTGAAGTGCCTGAGAGCCAGGTTGGGAGCATGAGCAGCAGCAGCTAAGCACCAAGTATTGAAAGCACAGTCTGATTTGGGCTAAGTTACAGCACTTCGTTTTTGTTGCAACCCCTTTGCCACGCTGTTCAAAACATTCCCCTGACACTGACAGTACCACGTCACATTTGCCTGTATTTGAGCTGTTTATCAGTTTCCCATTGATTTAGACTATTTGTGCCAGAACAGGCAGGGGTGCACGTGTTTCAATAAATCATGGTTTTTAACTTCATCCTCTGTGAGTAGTGTACAGTACTTTGTGACCAGTTTCCCCATAGTATAGTAGTTTACCCATTTGCCTGAGAAGGTCCCTAGTTCGATTCTAGGTGGGGACACAAGTCCCTCTCATCATGGAGGGTTGTGTCAGGAAGGGCCTTACGAGAACACGAGGGAGCAGCTGAAGGTACAAAAAGTACTTTGTGACCAATAGTAGCAACATAACCTGCTTCTCAAGTGATTCTGTGAAGTCCAACTTCAGTGTGTACAGGAGCAACCACAAAGGAAGTGAGCTGAAGGTATGTGGTAACCAGAGACCACAGAAAGTCAATGAAATTTGGCAACTTTAAATGACGCTGTGTCACCAGTAGTCATTTTGCCCAAAGTGAGTGGGTCCCAGTTACTATTCTCAAAAGCAACTGAAGCGATTACCAATGAGAATGAAGGATGCCATCGGTTGATATTAGGGGTGCGACAATTCACCAAGTAACTTGAAATATTTGATTTCAAAACGCTTAACATCAGACTCATGTGGCTGCCAGGAAACAACCAAAAATGATTGTTGTTAGGACTGGGTAGTGCCACTTATTTACAGCGATATTACCACAGTTTTGCACAGCAAAACATTAATTAACCAATCTTAGTTTCAGATCAAGGCAATACCTAAGACTGGCTTCACAGTCTAGCTATTCATAACTTAAATTACATAACAGCAGATAAACAGACCAGCACGAAAGAAGAAAAGTTTTGGCCACTAGTTTTCATTAAGTTTCTCAAAGGAAGTAAGTAAATAGAAGTAACACTGGGTCTGCCCAGCTGCTTGCCAGTCTGCCATCACAACATTGTCGGGAATGCATGCAAATCGCTCATGAAATTTGCAAACTGGTTCTGCAGTTATGCACTGCTTCGATCAAGGAAGAACAAAAAGAAACACACGCAGATACACACCAAATGTGTTTGTACAAGCAAAACATGCTTAACCACACAGGAAACAGGCAGCAGTCTACAGAAAAGCCTTCCAAACTGTAGGCTGAGAACATCTTAGCAATTGCCAGTTGTTTCAACATGAATGGCTGGTATAACTTAATGGGCATGTTATAAGACTGACAGATCACACAACTATTTAAAGAAAAAAAAAAACATCTAAATTTCCACACTATTTTCTGAAGCTGCGCTCAAATGCCACAAAATTTTAGTAGCTGGAGGCACAGCGCTTTGGAGTTCTTAGCTTTGGAAGTGACTGAAATTATTAGAACTGCTGTAATGCACATCTTTTACAGACAGTGCTACGTAGTCACTCTAAATTTATTACAAATATCAACTTATGCAGATTGACACTAACCAAATACAATCACCATGACAAGGCCAAGCCAGGCAATAAGTGTAATAATAATAATAATAATTTTTGTTATTATTTACAAACAGTAATTCAATTGTGGTTAGAAAAGCTATAGCTGCCATTAAGGCTACACTCTCTAGATACTGGATCATGGACAAACACTATTGTGTGCTTGCAACTGGCATTTTGCACATGCATGTCTACGCACAACCATATACCCTAAATGGGGAGAGAGGTCACAGAATAAAGGCAGAGGCCCACACAGTGGTTTAAAGAAGGCTCCCTTGGTGCCCTATTCAACATCACGTGTTTACTGATGGAGTAAAGCATGAAACTCAGGGAATGGACTGAGAGCTGATAGCAAGAACTTCCCAAAATCAGCTGGCCTCCTCTTAGAGTGACTACGGTGAAGGAACAGCAGACAGAGAGCAAGACTGCGAGTATGAGAGAGCAGGGAGTAGGAATACTAGCTGATAAGGACTGCAGTATCTTGGAACAGAAAAGGACAAGAAATCCTAAACAGGTGATAAAATGGCAAAAGAATGGGAACCAGGGCATGGGTATCCTGCAACTGCTTGCTCATCATTTCAGATTGATTCAAACTATCTATATAGTATAAAGCAAAGTCAGGTATAATGCAAACAGTATTCAAGCTGTAGTGTGACTTAAACATAAGAGATAAGTGGAGATGGCATCTGTGAAGTTGTCATAGCTTAAGTGCATGAAGAGTAAACTGCTATAGTGGGAGAACTAACTGAAAGCCTTTCGCCATGTTAAAGAGTTTACTGCCATGAGACTCCATAACTGTAAAACTAAAGCTGTGGGAAGCCATTACTGACACCTGATAGCTGTAAGGTGGCCTATCTCCATGACTGTCCCACCAAGACTACTATATACATACCCTGTGCACATAGTGTAGATAGCCACAAGCTGGCTCAAGCAATACATTTGTCACAAGGGCAGAGGGGTTGTTATAAAATTAGAAAGAAAAACACATACACACGCATGAAAGTGAACTCAGAAGTTGGGGCATGGAATATGCAGAGTGGAAAAGCATGATGGCAAAACATTAGACTTTTACAGAAACTGTGTCTGAGTCCATCTTCCTCCTCCCTTTGCAAAAGATGTTAGTTTTACATGCATCCCAGTCTGGCGGTTTGAGGTTAGCTAGGTTTTGCGTCTCTCACTGATGTTTTGTCTGGAGCCAGACTGGGCATGACCAGACTGTACTGCCTTGAAGCAGCTAGAGTGCTAATTTTTGCCATGAGATCCAAGTCAAGTAGCACGGGGGAGCACCTGTCATGCAAGGAAAAAAGAAGGGAGGGAAGACTGGAGGAAAGTCTGCTCTCTCTAACGTGAGAGCAATGCAGATGATAGCGAAAAGGACTGACACACACACACACACACACACACACACACACACACACACTCTTGCTTTCATGGACATAAATATTCCTGTGTGTTAATGCAAGGTGACAGTAAAGTACCGAATTCTTCTTTTACCTCTCTGATGACAAATACTGATGTGAAACTCACTGAGAAAATTGAAAACCACAGACAGCTGCAAACAAACTTAGAGAAACCATGAACCAGGGGGAGCAGAACTGGAGCCAAGTGTCACAGTGGCATGCCTTCATTCCTGTGGCCTCTGTGAGTGCCAAATAAAAGATAACTGATATACTTGGAAATGTCAAAGAGGATAAAGACAAAGAAATGGAAACAAAAATAAAGTCAGCAAGATGGCATTTGTAAGAGAGGTCCTGAAAAGGACATAACAATAGATTAACAAGCTTAAACAAGAGAAGGGGGGAGAGAACAAAAAGAGTAAAGAAAAAAGTCAAGAGGCAAAAACTCTAGCTGAGCTAAAACTAAGATCACACCTGCCCAGTGGTCCAGCTGGTTCCTAGCAGTGACGTCAATACAACTGACAGGCCTGGTGGGTGTATATCACCTCAAACTGGAACAACTTAACTGTGTTCACACCAAGAACAAAAGAAAAAAAATACTCATTTTAGTTCAGTGCTGACGAAAAGGAGAAAACGCAGCTGTAACGAGACCATGCTGATTTAGTGGGATGGAAAAAGTAGAAATAAACAACTCTACAAGCACACACGCTTACTTTTAGGGTCTTTTTCCACACATGAGCCAATTAGGAAGGTTCCAAGGGCTTATGTCCACCTTTGGCTAGTGTGAAAGTTACGTCAAATCTGTGTGAAGCAATCCAACTAGAAGTAGTAGAGTGGGTCCTCTACAGCAAGCTCTGATGATATTAATTTTCTACACTAACTACAGTGTGAATACAGCATGGCATGGGAAGACAGACTTCCATCATATTCATCCCTGCAATGAGTTTACTTTCTTTTAATTTACAAGCAACATATGGGGTGAAAGCCTGCACTCTTATGAAAAGAGCCTAGTGAGAAGGTGCAGCTGCATGATGACTATTGACCTCCTGCCACCTGGACCAGAACGACAATATTTAATTTTTTTTTTTTTTTTATTCCAAGTGTGACATACATTTATCAGGCACGACAAGACTACGTGGAAAAGCAGACAAAACTGACCATCATTTTTCAGTGGAATGATCTTTGTGAAAACCTGGGTCCTGGCACCCCACTCCCTGACAGCAACATTTTCTCCTCTAGCAGCAGTGCCTGCTTCACTGCAAAACCTTCTCAGGTTCCCCAACCCCATAATCCCAATCCACAAAACACCCCAGCACACATGACCAAAACAATGCACTGCCAAGGTCCAATCACTCATGTTAGAAAAAAAAACTTCAGTAACATCTGTTGATGAATTTCAGTTTAGTTATGATTATGGAGCCGAGAGATAACCAAAGGGTCTTAAAGAAATTCACTTACATACTACCTCAGTAGGTCACCAGATAAGAGATTTTACTATACACTAAAGAAAAGAAAGAAAAAAAAAAGAAAAGAAAAAAAAACATGCAATGAATTCCCAGGCCCAATACCTGTGTCAGTGTAGGGTATGGTGACAGGTCACCAAAGCATTCAACAAACAAAACACACATAAAAAGAAGTAGGCAACACAACCCGCCCTTGCCATCAATCATGCTTGAAAACACAAAGACAAACACGCAAGCAAGAGAGCAAATATGTGGCATGCAAAACTACAAAAACCTACTCTAGCGTGGCTTCTACCCCGGCTTCTACCCCTTTTTTAGCTTCATTTTGTTCTAGTGTAACAAACAAGAAACCAAAATCCCCAGACATGCTTGGACAAGATGGTATTGAGAGATGGTAGCTTGTATGCAAAACTATCAGGGATCCAAAACTATTGTTGTGCCTCCCATAGGCTGCACACTCCTGGGAATTTGCTAACAGGAGACTCAGGCTGAAAGCAGGAAGAACTGGTGCATGTCCATTCAAAATGTTTCTAAGAACAGCATCCTTACTTTACCTACCATGCGGGTAAGATAGGGTTGGAGTAGCAAAGCTGGATTAAAGCTGTGTGTAGACTCTCTCCCCTACCATTATCAGCACTATGTATAGGAAAAAAATATTGACAAGGCAATATATTTTATCGTTGAAATACAATTATGGATAAGCTGGTGGTAAAGTTAGCCAACTAGCAGTGAAGGAGAGAAAGAGGGGAAATTACCCAGTAACGAGGGGAAGCGAGTCAGAGATCCAATCAACTGAAGTGAAAATAAAACTGAATAATGAGGATGACACACAAACACACCAAGATGTTCTGAATAAGCACGTAGTTCCTGCTTTTTTTAGGGCTATTTTTCTCCTTTGGTGACACTGTTACGTGATGGCAATGCATTATGGTAAATAACAGACTAACACCAGAGCATTCAGTCATTACAGGCTAAATAAGAGACTACCTGCCCTTGGAGATCATCACCTAATGAAATCCTTATAACTGGGAAGTGAATCACAGCCGGTCATGTCTGTGTTTACCTGTGTCAAGGCGGAACCATGTGCAGACGAGATGACTAAGCCTTCCTTTGGAATACAGTAAAGTTGTGTTTTTCAAAGGACTATTACTGGAGGCCCCTTTGAGTAGTTTTACTTTTAAAAACAAACAAAAAAAAAAAAAAAAAAAAACTCAGAAAAAAAAAAAAAAAACCCAAACAAC
>VUQH01081994.1:6828-20583 GCA_015106775.1 Etroplus canarensis | reverse complement strand
AGGAACATTATTGTGAAATTGCTTCACAGTTTGTGACAGATTGCTGAATTTCCGTCCATCTTTACTCCTGAGAGACTCCGCCTCTCTAAGGTGCTCTTTTTATACCCGATCACATTACTAGTCTGTTGCCAGTTAACTTCATTAGTTGCCACATGTTCCTCCAGCTGTTTGTTTTTAGCACCACTTACTTTTCCAGCCTCTCGTTGCCCTGTCCAGCTTTACTGAGATGTGTTGCTGCCATGCCTTTCCACGTTCAGTATGGTTTCTGTTCTTTTCTTAATAAATAAATTGCTTTATGATATTTGCAAATCATTGCATTGTGTTCCCAGCCTTTTGGGAATTGAGGCTGTACGTATTTAAACCAGCGCTGATTAATCTAAACTAAAGGTTTTTCTGGCCCAACAACATGAATAAAAGTTTCTCAGCAAACCTTTTCTCAGCCTCTGCTCCCGACTGTGGCAGCAAATGGTCCAATGTCCACCATCTCCTGTCAAACATATCTGGCTCTTTAGCTGCTTGATGTTCTGCGCCCTTCACCAGCCAGTCTCTAACAATGTCTGTAATGGGTTTATCGGGACTAGTGAGCTGAAAACGGCCGCCTGCTGCTGCCGGACACACCGAGATGCTGAACCGGACTGTAAGCGGACCATAAAATTGCCGCTACGCTTTTTACAAAAGCTGCACTGAGCTGCAAAGGTGGAAATAATCCTCTGAGGTGGTCAGCACAAGCGATCACTTTACACACTTTTAATTGTGTGTATGGATACTGCAGCTGAATATTACTGAATTTAAAAAAAAAATCCGTTATATTTTAAATTGTCACCCATAATGTTCTTCTCTGTGAGAATTTATAATCAATGCATTCACTCTGCAAGTGAAAGGCTAAATCTGTAGCCTGCAGTGACAATACCACAGCTGTATGCTTTGTGTAATGACAGTGTTCAATCTCTTTGCATAGCGATTACACTGATGGATTTTGTTATTAAAGCATATTTTGTAAAGCCCTAATGAGATTTGTAATCAAATGAGCACTGGCCTTATTTAACAAGCTCCACATCAATAATTTATCACAGCATCTGAACATCAAACAGCTCTTTGAGCCGGTGCTGGTAATTCAGTCCTCCTCCTCTCTCCTTCCCTTCTTCTTTTAGCTATGCCACGACGAGTTATTTTCTTCCCAGCGGAGGAGAAACAACATCAGCAATATTTTCCAAAGATGTGATCAGATAGCAACCTTCTGGAAAATTTCTCGGCCCCAGCGTTTTCCTCTTTTTCACGGGCTGAAGTGTTTGCTTTCCAGCTCGTAATAAATCCATTAAGAAGCACAAGGTCCGCTGAGTTCACGGCACTGGGATGCCTCTGATCGGTCACGTTTCCCCCTCCGCCATTTTCCACTCATCCAGGTAGTTTGATCACTCGGACAGAAAGGTGATGAACAGCAGCAGTGTGTTTGCAGTCTGGCTAGTAGTTGTTGTAGCCTGCAATAATCAGTACAGCCCAGAACTCACATCCACACACAGTTTCAAAAGACTTTTTCTGTTTCCCTATAGGTCTGATTGATTTCAATAAACAGTCAGTGTCCGTAACTTTTTGCCGTGACGAGTCGCGTGCTTGCCATCGAGTAAGGAGAGGACCCAATAGGCAGGACTCCAGGAAGCCAGAAAAGTTAGCTTAAAGAGGGTGTTTTATTGCCTAAAAAGGTTCCTTCAAAAACAAGCCATTAACGGCGTGACACAGAGCAAACGAGCAAACAAGAAGGTGTCAAAAATCAAAGGCAAGACGTAAAACTGAACAAAATTCAGAAGACAAGACTGGTTACAAAATAAAACAGGAGACAAAACATCACTGGAACATGACGACTGAACTTGACCAAAGACAGGAACACAGCAGGAAACATCTAAAGAACGAGGAAACTACACATAGGAAGAGTGTTAATAACCAAAAATAACCAACAAATGCAAAATCAGAACATAAACACCAAGAATAACAAAACACTGAAAGAACTCAAACACGTACAAGACCAAACTACAAAAAACTCAAGACCATAACATGGCGTGACACAGAGACATCACAGATTAGACACTGTACGGGCAGAAGTTTTGGGCGACACCTCTTAATTATTAAATTAACGTTTCATTCATCCCATTGCCGCAGGTGTATAAAATCAAGCAGCCAGTCTGACAGTAAAAACATTAGTGAAAGAAAGGGTCGTTTTAAAGAGCGTGTGCGTTACTGTAAAACGATGCCACTGCTGCAACAAACCTGTTTGTGAAATTTCTTCCTTCCTAGATACTCCACCACCAATTTTAAGAGGTATTGTTGCAAAGTGGAAGTAGTTAGGAACCACAGGAACTCAGCCACCAAGTGGCAGACCATGTAAAGCTACAAGGTGGGGTTGCTGAGTGCTGAGGAGCAAGTTGCCAACACTCGGGTAGCTCAGTACCCGCAGAGTTCCAAATCTCCTCTGGCTTTAACATCAGCAGTCAAAGTGTGCGCTGAGAGCCTCATGGCACGGGTTTCCGTGGCCAAACAGCTGCATGCAAGCTTTACATCACCAACCACCATGCTAACATTACCTGCTGGACTTCTTTGTGCCAACTGTAAAGTCTGGTGGAGGAGGAATAATATCATAAGACTGATTTTCTGGCGTTGGCCTGGGCCCCTTGGAGAGTCTAGGGTTCAACCTTCCTGTTAGAAGACGACCAGCTCTGCCTCCTGAGCCACCACCAGCCCATTATAGTCACCATGACCCTCTCAGAGCGCTTCAACTGTTAAAGCCACAGGTCTGAAGTCCTTGCTTTCTGTTGGGTGGGATACGTTTGGTGCAGGAACGACTACAGACCTTTACATAACTCTTGCTTTTGTGTGACAATGGATGGGGGTGGCCCAAAACTTTTGTCTATTCAGCATAAAAATGAAACCCTGTTCCCAAAAACTAAGCCACATCAGAAAAAACACACACATATTTTTAAGCAGAAAATACCTGGAGCTGGCTTCTACTGGTGGGTGAAGATTTTGTGAAGTCACCTGCTTCTGAATCAGCCGTGCTAGATCTAAATTAACTAGAAGTGCCTTTTACCAAAAACCATATTGCTCCTTTGTCAGCGCAGATGTTTTGAGGAGAAACATGTACGCTGCTTAAACTTGTAGTAATGATTAATGTCTTTGTAATCAGCTGTGTAATAAAGCAGCCAATATCCAGAGAACAGAGCATGACTGCAAAATCTGCCCCTTCAGGCCTCGTGCATGGTACAGAATCAAAATGTCAGGCCTACATAAACAGGATGAGATATTGTTTCTATATGTGCCAAAACAGAAAAACTAAAGACCTACAGCACCGTAATTTAGTTTGATAGATTTATCATTTTTACATTGAATTAAGACAGTGGAAAGGTCATGAAAAGCTGAGGGAGGATGGAACTCCTTTGCCATACGAATGTGGCAGCAGAAATCAAGATTCAGACGAGGCAACATATTTCTAATCTTCCACTGTTAGTTGTTGATGAGCCCGTGTGAACTGTAGCCTCAGTTTCCTGTTCTCAGCTGACAGGAGTGGCACCTAGTGTGGTCATCTTTGGCTGTGGCCCATTTTCCTGAAGATGCTGCGTGTTCAGAGATGTGTAGTGAAAGCTGTTATTTGTCCCAGCTTTCACTACACATGAACACAAGCATGGCTGGTATAGAAAACCCTCAGGGGATTCATGATGGAGCGTTACGACACTCAAATGTACCTTTGGCTGCACCCTTGTATTCTACCAATGGGGGTCGCCACAGCGGATTTATCCACATGTGTAATCTGGCAGAGGTTTGACTCCAGACGCACTTCCTGATGCAACCCTCCAGAGGGTGAGAGGGGCTTATGTCCCCACCTGGAATCGAACCAGGGACCTTTTCGCTTGTAATACAAATGTGTAAAGCACCACACTACGGGGGACACTGGAGCATTAGACCATTTAACTGTTATAACACTGAGCGCGTGTTATGAAAAACAGTAACTGGGCTCAATGAATCCAAAGGCTGTCCACTGGCTAGCCTGGCAATGCCTCTGTGTCCCTCCAGAAGAACTGGAGGAGGTCGCTGGGCAGAGTGAAGACTGGGTGTCCTCAGAATTTAACAGTTGGAGTAACCAGGATTGATCCGCACAGTCAGAAAAAATGGAAAAAATTCTGCTTTTCTGCACAACTGATAAAAATCCATGTTAGGGAAACAGAAAACCGGCGCGTTGACACCATTTGTGTGCATTGCCCTTAAAGAGGCTGTGTTGTGTTCATTTAAAGGGTCGTGTTTTTATTGGGAGTCTGCTAGATGAGGTTCTGATCATTTTAAAAATGATTGCTGCAACACTTCGTTCCACTTTGTGTTTTTAAGTCACCGTCACAAAAGCACCGGCCTGTTCCATTCAGCGAGTCTGGCAAACACGCGGTGAAATTGATCCCGGGTTCTGGTGAGTACGAGTCCCTCTAAAGGCTTTCCGTTTGTAACACAACGTTGAACTTCTGTCATACCCATTTAGCAATTTCCAAAATGATGTGCAACATGACTGTTTATTTTTCTGATGTGGTCTGCCAGGAGACGCAGGCATTACATTATGACCACCTGCCTACTACCGTGGTGGTCCAAAACAGCCCTGACCTGCAGAGACATGGACAGCGATGGGCTAATGATGCCGAGGCTTTGGAGCTTATGTCACTCTCCCTGAAGCGGAGTGATTCGAAGCACTGTGTCAAAGCTTGTATCAAACCACTGTCATGTGACCAATGGCATTTGAAGCTTCGGACGTCATCACGGGTTCACTTTGTGCTTCACTGGTTCAAAATGCTTTGAAGCGTTTCATTGGTTCAGAGCATTTCCTTAGTTTGACAGCTGTTAAGCTTCGATGCTAAGCAAGGTGCATATGGTGCGTCATTATTCTTCGGCAATGTTGCATTGTGAATAAACATTCCTGATGGACCATACAAGTCACCAAATAACTGATAAGCCATTATCTTTTAAAAGAACTGGACTAAAATACTAAACAAGGTGTTTCTGTGTTCATCCAACAGTTTTTTTTTAAAATAAGGCTTTTTAAATGAACCTAACCGAACATGTCTAAAAACAAACAATTCTTTTGGGTAAGATGATGATGATGAATTATACATGAACAGAAGCACCGGCAGATTAAAATTACCACACAGTATCTTCTGAACTTTTATTGCTGACATGGGATTGAAACAGTGCTTCATTTGTGCTCTTGAGAGGTTGTTATGACTTCAGTTGGCCACCAGGTGTCACTGTTCTTAGTTAGACTACTCCCCCGAAGTTTGAAATCTTTTTTGGCACAATTAGAAGGAAAACTTTAAAGCTTCATGAGGCTTCACCCGCCCATCACTAGGTGTGGACTCCCCCTGTCATCTTATTGTCAGTTGAGTGTGGAGAAGAGGACCCAAAACGCAGGACTCCAAGACACCAGAACAGGCAAACCAAAGTTGAACTTTAATAGCTGAAAACCTCGTTCAACAAAGTCCATTAATCAAAGACCAAACACAGAAATACAGAGAACTGGAAACACTGACCAACGACGTGACACAGACCAAAGGAGGCAGGAGTATAAATTCTCAAGGACTAATGAACAAACAAGCAACATGAGGGAGAGGAACACAGGTGGCAGGAAGTGAAGCTGAACATCATACATGAGACAAGAGTGGTTACAAAATGAAACAGGAAATGGAAAACATTACTAGAAACATGACACAGGTCAGAACGTGACAAAGAAAAGGACAAAGCTACTGAACTTGACAGAGGACTAGAGGCAGGTTGGCTCGTTACAGGTGACACACGACAAAAGAACAGCGAGGCTGGTAAGCGTAATGTGCCACCTTCAGGCACATCTCTCATGAATGTTGGTCATTCTGGCAAGTGTATACAACATAAACATTGTTACATATCCATCCACTTTCTGCCATGCATCCTTGTCCAGGTCATGGGGGCGGCAGTCTATGCAGAGACATGCAGACCTCCCTTTATCTGGCCAACTCCTCTGCAGGGACACCAAGTCATTCCCAAGCCAGCTTAAGGATACAATGTTTCGAGCATGTCCTGGGTCTGCCCCAGGGCCTCCTCCTGTTGGGACGTCACCAGGGAGGCGCCGAGGACGCATCTTGGTCAGATTTCCGAATCACCTCCACTGGCTCCTTTCAGTGTGGAGGAGTAGCAGCTCTACTCTGAGCTCCTCACGAATGGCCAAGCTCCTCACCTGATTTCTAAGGCAGATGCCAAACACCCTTCAGAGGAAACCCGTGTCCACTGCTTGCATCCAGGATCTCATGCTTCCAGCCAGTACCCAGAGGGAATGTGGTTTTACCAGGAAATGGACAGCTGTGCTTTAATGACCAGCTCTCGCTTTACCACAGCAGACCAGTACGGTGTCTGCATCCCTGCAGACATCACACTATTTTCACACCATTCTCTGCAAATCCTGGAGATGGTCGAAACCCAGCAGATCAGACAACAGATCCCAGCATGGTCGTAATCACTGAAATCACCTTTGCCCCCCATTCCAGTGCTCAGTTTGAACTTCAGCAGGTTATCTTGAGCAGTTCTGCATGTCTAAATGCATCGAGTTGCCACATGTGATTGGCTGATCAGATATTTGCATTAACAAGGAGTTAAACGGGCGCATTGAATAAAACGAGTGCACATATAGCTGTAAACAGTACAGACCTTTAATAGCAGAAGCGCAGAGTTGAATTATTGAGGCTGACAATACAGGAACATTTACGGGGGGGGGGACTTCAGTAAGCAGGAAGCCTCACGGGGGCTTTTAGACTCATCACAGACTGTTTATATCATCGCCTCTGCTGTAAGGACTCAGAGATCTGGCTTTTAACCACAGCAGGGTTCACAGAAGCACACAGGAACCAGAATTCAGCCTGACAACACGGGGACAGCCCAGTAATGTGCAGCAGCAGTTATCCCAAACACTCCAGCTGCGATGCACTCTGCTGCGTCAGGACTCTTCAAGAGTTTCTTTAACAGGGAAACACACACACACACACACAGAGTTCATAGTTGGTTCATACTCACGTTGTAAAAATAAATATGAAGAAAATCAAATGCTTTCTTTTATTTTTCCCCAACTGAACAGGATTGGAATAAATTAGATTTAGTAATTACTGATTAACTTAAAAAACAATATTTTGCCTTTTATTATTACTGTGATAAAACCGCTCTTCACAAATGCTTCACATTAAGAGCCTCAGAGGGTTTAATTCCTCCTCTAACTGGAAGCTTTCTTGTTTTGAATTAAAAGTGAAACTCTGGACAGTGGACCCCCCGTCTTGTGCATTTTATCCTGTGTACATGAGAAAGCCAGAGCGCACGCGCTGAGAAACCTCAAACTTTATAATTACACACTGTCAGGACTTTCTCATTGTTGTAGACCCTTTAATTCTATGTTGTCAGTGTGAAATTAAAGGGGTAATTATTTTGGCATTGATCAACTTGCCTGGCAGAGTGGGAAGCATCAACGAGTCTCCCCTTGAGTCCCCTTGAAATGAAGACCTGTACTTACATATTCCAGCTCTGAAGTCCTTAGGGTCGCTGGGTTGTGATGGTTTTGGCACAGGCACGAGTCTCGGCCTCTTCCACGTTCTTCCACACACACACACACACACACACACACACACACACACTCTCTAATTTCAGAGGCGTCACTGCGGTGACACTGATGATTGGCAACAGTGAGACAAACGCTCGACATCTGTTGGAAAGGGATTTACTCTGCTTTAGTTGCTTCCTCCACGCGTCACCTCTGTGGCGTTTCCCTGTGCGTTGTGGAGTGTCCCTGTGCGTTGTGGCGTGGACAGAAACTGTTTTTTGGAGGGTCACAAATAATTTGTGGCATCTCATTGAGACACCTGGTTGTTTTGTAAATAGTGGTACAAAAAAAACGACGCAGAAACAAACGTGACGCTAAGCAGAGTAAGCTGTTACGCCCGCCCGCCACGTGTCCAACAGAGGAGGAATGACGGAGTCATTGGCGGGATGGACAGATAGAAGGCGAGTCCTCACCAGGAGGACAGGAGACCGCGACACATTCAGCGTTTAAGAGGTGTGACCCAATACTTTTGTCCACACAGGGCACCCTGGCTGGGAAATATTATTGCGAGCGACGACCTACGATGACTTCAACAGACAACAGAAAACAGAAACAACCCGACACGCGAGTCTTGGTCAGGGCGTCCACCCAATCAAACGCACAGAATAATGGAGCACACTTGCTGCTGGTTCAGATTCTCCTGCGTGAATACGTTCTTACAGCTTAAAACGAACCGCGATTAGCATCATTAATACTACAGAAAAAGCCGACTCCAGCGCAGAAATCCAAACCTAAGCCTCCCCACTTTGTTTACCGCGCATATTTCCCATGTGCGCCGCACTGCTATCTCAGCAGACACACAGGAAACACAAGCAGGATTTATGGAGAAGCTGACATTTTATTATGCTTATCATGGGCAACGAAAATAAGCAGCGTTGCAGGAAGGACACGCAAACGTCTGCACACAAACGTAATGGAACTAACTTTGCTTCCCCCTCTGTATATCAGGGGCTGCAAAAGTTATTAAAATGATTAGTATGACGCACATACAAAAGGACACACACGCAACATGCAAATGTTTACTGATGCGGTGAACTTATTCCGCTTATCAGTGGCTATGAAAGCCGGCGCTATAAATAAGAGACACATTCCCCACAAATGCATGCATTAACATAAAAATGTGCATAATTCAAATGCGTGTTTGAATTCGGTAAAGCAGGAGGGCACAGAGAGAGACTCTCGTCTACACACAGGAACCTCCGAGCGGGCTGAAGAGGCTGAAGTGGAGCTCCTGACTGCGCTGCATGAAATTAATAACCAGAGGTTTGTTAATCCCTGCGTTGTCACAGAGCTCGTGGTGAAGGGAGGTTTGTTTCGGCTGCTTTGGTGCCCAAAGTGGAAAACGGTCCCTAATAAGAAATAGCTGCTCCGTCTGGGCTGAAGACAATGCAGATGCCGTTAGAAAATAGAACACTGTTGTGTCAACTTCGCCGCATGCCATCAAGCAGCAGTGACAGTTAGTATCTCCTGCCTCTGATATCTTGTTCTTTTTTATCCCAGGTGCTTTTTGGAACGTTCTACAGCAGGGGGTTCAATAGGATTTAGATCAGGCCACCTCGGAACAGTCCAGTGTTTTGTTCTGAGACACTCTTGGGTGTTTTCAGCCTGAGTGTTTTGGGTCATTGTCCTGTTGGGGGACCCATGACCTGCGACTGACACCAAGCTTTCTGACACTGCAGCACATTTTGCTCCAGAATGTCTTGATGGTCTGGAGATGTCACTGTACCCTGCACAGATTCAACACACCCTGTGCCAAAAGCAACAAAGCAGCCCCAGAACATAACCGAGCCTCCTCCATGTTTCACGGTACACACACTGCTCTTTTCTTTGCTTTCAAAATCCTCCAGTTTTGTCTCATCTGTCCAAAGGACACTCTCCCTGAAGCTTTGTGGCTAGTCATTTGTCTCACTTTTTTATGATTTGCTTTCAACAGTGGCGTCTTCCTTGGTCTTCTTCCATTAAGCCCACTTTGGCTCACACAGCAACAGATGGTGTGATCTGACACTGATGTACCTGGACCTTGGAGTTCACCTCTAGTCTCTTTGAAAGTTGTTCTGGGCACTTTGGTTACCATTTGTACTATCCGTCTCTTCAGTTTGTCATCAATTGTCCACGTCCAGGGAGGTTGGCTATAGTCCTGCAGACTTTACGCTTCTAAATATGTGCAACTGCAGTCACAGGAACATCAAGCAGCTTGGAGATGGTCTTATAATTGTCTTTCTGATCTCCTGAGACAGCTCTCTCAGCTTTCTGTGGTCCATACTCAGTGCGGTACACAGCGTGATACCAAACAGCGCAGTAATAACTTTTCACTCTCTAAAAAGGCAGACTGACTGATTAAAAATCTAAAGACACCTGACGCTAAATAAAGGACACCTTAGCTTAACATGTCACTGTGGTCATTTTTTCAACCATTTCTAGGGGTACCATCCTTTTATTCCAGGCCAGTTTGATTAGTTTGTTTTTTAAAAATAATTCTGTTAAAACACAATTCAAAAGCGATGGCTGATTTTCATTAGTTAATTTTCATGTTTATTTATTACTACTTTGGACAGTTTCAAGTTATTTCAGTGACCTTTGTGAGTTTTTCCTTCTTTAACAGAAGCGCACCAACAGTTGTGTGAACGTCAGAATCTCCTACAGAGCTGAGTTCCGCAGCTCCTTATTTCAACTTGTTGAGTCGCAGTCGTGCATAGGGGACTGCTGTCTGTGACATTCTGCGTTCTCAAACCTTTGCTGCTCAGGGCGTTCTCTGAAGAAATGTTACACGTACAGTTTGTTGGCTTTGCAACTGATACTGCAAAGTGACTGAAAAGAAACTCTTATGTGGCTGCAATCCACTGCATCAGTCACAGGTTAGGACTTGCTTTCATGAAGGTGTGAAACACATTATAGAGCCAAGTCATTTTCACATTTTAATTGATTCTTCTCTTCTTCTGTTGATCTCAGTAAATGGAGCAGTGACTGCGTCCATCTCTGTGCAGAGAATTACAGATGTGAGAAAATGAGGGTCCAACAGACTGGAGAAGTGCTTAGAACAAAACACGGACTTGTATGCGGTCTTCATAGACCCGACAAAGGCCTTCGACGCGGTGAGCAGGGAGGCCCTTTGGATCATCCTGTCCAAGTTCGGATGCCCAGACAAGTATGTGAACCTCATATGCCAGTTTCACAAGGACTTGACCGGGCAGGTTCTCTCAGGCGGAGAGGTGTCAGAGCTGTTTGACATCAGCAGTGGCATTAAGCAGGGATGGGTGCTGGCCCCGGGCCTCTTCAACCTGTTTTTCTCCAGCACGCTTAGCCATGCAATCAGAGATCTTGATCTGGGGGGTATACCTGCAGTACAGACTTGATGGCTCACTGTTCGACCTCTGCCGACGGAGTGCCAAGACCAAGACTGCGGAGAAGATCGTTCTTGAAACGTTGTTCACTGATGATTGTGCCCTCAAGGCCCACAAGGAGTCTGACCTCCAGCTCATATTAAACAAGTTTGCTGAAGCCTCCCGCCTCTTTGGTCTCACTCTCAGCCTCAGCAAGACAGAGGTGCTGTTCCAACCAGCGCCTGCCTCCACCGCTCCTCCCACCTCCATCTCCATTGAGTGTACCCAGCTGAAGATGGTGGACGACTTTAAGTACCCCGGCATCACCATCAGCATCGACGGCAGCCTGGATAAAGTGATCAATGTCAGGATTTGCAAAGCCAGTCAAGCACTAGGCCGTCTCCAAATGCACGTTATTAACCAGCACAACATCAGGCAGTCTACAAAGCTCAAGATGTACAGGGTCGCTGCTCTCACCAGCCTCCTCTACAGTTGTGAGATGTTGACCCTCTATAAAAGACACTTGAAACAGCTAGAGAAGTTCCACATGAGAAGTCTGAGGTCTATCCTGAGTATTCACTGGCAAGATCGTGTCACAAACCTTGAAGTCCTTGACAAAGCCGAGATGACCAGCATCGAAGTCATGATCTGGGAAAACCAGCTTCGATGGGTGGGTCACGTGATCCGGATGGGCGACCACAGGCTGCCCAAGTAGCTCATGTATGGCGAACTCTGCTTTGGTAAGCAAAATCAAGGCAGACCACGCAAGAGATTCAAAGACTGCGTGCGTTCCAACATCAGACACTCTGGCATTCCACCCAAACAACTAGAGCTCCATACGCTGGATAGAACAGGCTGGCGGGCCCTCACTAAACAGGCTCAGGAAAACTTTGAGGAGACACGGCGAGCAGATGTTCACATCATCTGCAAACAGCAGAGCTGAGATCCTATGGCCACCAACCATGACGCCCTCCATTCACTGGCTGCGCCTAGAAATCCTGTCCATAATAATTATGAACAGGATCGGTGACAAAGGCAGAACATTATTACCAGTGACGAAATTACTGGACTCAGAACCCTCTCAAATTGCACGATAAAAAAAGCAGTAGAAAAACAGCTAATGCTTAAAATTAAAAATAAATATTAAAAAAGTATAAAAGACTGCTACAATACAGGGATCGCCTTACAAGTGAAAGGCTCCTGGTTCGATTCCAGGTGGGGACACAAGCCCTTCTCACCATTAACGGGTGCACCAGGAAGGGCATCCAGCGTAAAACCTCGGCCAAATTACCAATGCAAATTAATCTGCTGTGGCGACCCCTTGGGGAGAATACAAGGGAGCAGCCAAAAGGTACATTTTATTAAAAAATATACGAGACAAACAGTGTGAAGTGTTTATAGGTACTTATACATTTTTGCATTTTGCAAAGAATGTAATGTGCACATGTATGTGTTGATTCCAACATACTGTATGTACTGTATGTGCCTTAAACTACGTTCACACTGCAGGTCTTAATGCTCAAGTTCATTTTTGCTGAGATCCTATTGTTTTGCGTATAATTTAGACTCCAGTGTGAACAGACTCTGGCCCTGAAGCGACACGCATACAGTATGCAAAAGAAGATGTGATGTCACTCGCAGCACGCTGTGTTCATGAAAGTAAATATGGATGCTACACATGTCAGCATGTGAGTAAAACTTTCTTTCCACTGACTAGCTCCGCCAACGCTGTCTGTCATGCTCGTTTTGTGCATTGTCGCCGTGTCTCGCCTCCTCCGGCGCAGAATTACGACGTCTGTTTCGCTTCAACGATGTAAAAGTTGGATGACATGCGACATGACCGTTCGGACTGAGGTCGCTATGAAACACATCGGATATGTAACTGATTTGGTACCACATGTAAAAGTGGCCTGAATCGGGATTTGAAAAAAACATCGGCTCTGTGCTGTTCAGACGGTCGTAAAAAACTTCGGATATGGGTCACATGATGCTGCTAAAGGCTATCTTGGTTTATTCCGCCGCCTCCAGCCCAGAGCTGGATTAGCTGTGGAAAATGAGCGGACAGCTGGAAAAATCAGACTTTGAACATCAAACGTTTGTCCGTTCAGGGCTCTCACTGACGGTCCGGGGAAACGTGTTTGTCCAGTCAGCTTGGGAGAGGGTTTCTTCTTGATTGGAGCACAGGAGACAACCATTGTGCAGCCTGCTCGGGATGATGCTCATCTAAACTCATGCCTCTGAAGCCTTGTCAAATCACAGCAGCAGAAGAGGAAATTGAAAGGTAATCGCCTCACAGTTGCCCAAAAACTGCCATCTGTCTTACTTACCTCTTAGACTACATGCATTTACTTTTCTTACTGCTTCCTCATCCTGGTTAGGCTGCCGTGAGGGAAAAACTTAAAATACGCGCATCTCCTCCTGAGTTTTCAGATCAAAAATTAAGACTTCTTTACTTGCTTCAGCTTTTGCGATTATTCTCCTTCATCAGCACATCCGCACGTTTCCTTCCTCACTGTCGTCCCTCGAATGGTTTTTTCCTCTTTTCGCTGCCTTCCGTCTTCTTCTCTGTTCACTTCGCCAGTTTATGCAGCCTCTCCATGCTCCTGTCTCTTGGGCTCAGTTGTGCGTGTGTTGGGCTGTGCTGGATACCTCCGTTTCGTGTCAAACGTCAGCATGCCGAGGAGAACGCCGTTCTGGGATTTGAGACCATATTATTCAAGTTTCTGCTTCAGGACACACATGACATGCGGGAGGGAATATCACAGGTACCTGGTGAAACCTTTTAACGTTACACCGCAT
>VUQH01081992.1:0-13689 GCA_015106775.1 Etroplus canarensis | reverse complement strand
AGGAGGATCAGAAGAAATGGGCAGCATGTGCGTTAAATATGAGTGTCACTGCAAAGGGTCTGAATGCTTATGACCATGTGATATTTCACTTTTTCTTTTTTAATAAATTTGCAAAAATTTCTACATTTCTGTTTTTTTCTGTCAAGATGGGGTGCTGAGTGTACATTAATGAGAAATAAAATGAACTTTTTTGATTTTGGCAAATGGCTGCAATGACACAAAGAGTGAAAAATTTAAAGGGGTCTGAATACTTTCTGTACCCACTGTAAATGCAGCAGGTTAGTGGTAATGTGAAACAGGTGCCCCTGCTGGACACCTCCTCGCCATGCCCACTCATGAAATACTGGACAGAGTTATGAAAGCATACTCCCAAGCACACAAATAGAGGAGGAGATATGGAGCTCAAGGGCAGAGAGAGAGCTAGATGCTGTTGAAACCAGAAGTTTACATACACTGTGTAAAAAGACACGGATGTTTGTTCCTCACTGTCTGAAATTAAATCAGACTAAACGTCTCCTGTTTTAGGTTAGTTAGGATTGCCAAAATGATTTCCATTTGCTAAATGCTGCAATAATGAGAGAGAGAATATTTTGAAGAGATTTTTATTTATTTATTTGCAGTCAGAAGTTTACATACATTTCCTTAGTATTTGGTAGTATTACCTTTAAACTTGGGTCAAGCGTTTTGGGTATCCTTCCACAAGCTTCTCACAATAATTTGCTGGAATTCTGGTCCATTTCTCCTGACAGAACTGATGTAGCTGAGTCAGGTTTGCAGGCTGCCTTGCTCACACACGCCTTTTCAATTCTGCCCACAATTTTTTATGGGATTGAGATCAGGGCTTTATGATGGCCACTCCAAAACATGGACTTTGTTGTCCTTAAGCCACTTTGTGACCATTTTGGCTGTATGCTTAGGGTCATTATTGCAGCATTTAGCAAATAGAAATCATTTTTGCAATCCTAACTGACCTAAAACAGGAGAAGTTTAGTCTGATTTAATTTCAGACAGTGAGAAAAAAAATGGTTGTGTCTTTTTACACAGTGTATGTAAACTTCTGGTTTCTGCCAGTAACTTTTAGCGTAATCCTGCAAACAAACAGTCAAACTCAACCAAAAACATAACCTCGTTGCAGGAGGTGATAAAATAGGCAGAGACTGTAATTAAGACACACAAAGCACGCACAAACAGTGAAAGATACAATCAAGGAATATAAAATACAAGGAAGGTGACCCAAAACTCAAATACTTAGAAGAAAACACAATGACAACTAAAACTGCTTTGTCCTTTTCTTTTGAGGCTGCCTGGTGCTTCAAAAATGAATGTATGTATTAAAGAAATAGTCTGGCAACATTAGATGAGATGTCTAATGCTACTCTGCTGTAAACAGTAAATAGACCATCACTTTAATTGTGCTTTTCTACTATGAGGACTCAGTGCACATTTTTACTACAAGCCACATTCACCCATTCACATAGCACTTTATTCTATGCTTTTAATTACGTTCTAACTGCACACACTCACACTCCAGTGGATGATTGTGGGATAATTTAGGGTTCAGTATCTTACACACGGACACTTCTACATGAAGACTTGGGAGCCAGGAACTGAACCACCGACCTTCTAACTGTTAGACAACCAGTTCGGTCCATCATAAGGGTGTCTAAATACAACTTCATATAGGCACTCCTCAGGATTAGACTCTATAGGCTTAATTCAGCACTGTTATTCTGCTGACGTTTTGTTTTGTTATCTGTGGGTGGGGTTACAGAAGTGATCAAAGAATAGCAAAGGTGAAAGACACAGCTGACGTCAGACTTTGGGATAAACCCTCATCTAAATTGCTGTGCTCAAAGCAGTATGCTAATATGTACTTGAGCAAGGCTGTATTTCTGCATCCATAATTTGTACAAAATGACAAAGACTGGTGCTTTCAGGATGTCTTTGTTAGACATACACACGCAAACACACACACAATTTGAAAACAAAAAATCCGAGCTTTTCAAAGTTGTCCTCAAAGTGCCAGTCACAATAGATACATTTTCTAATCTCCACTGGCAGGAAACAGACAGATGAAGACAAAGTAAGTTTATTAAAAGGATTTTGCAAGTATTGATGTTAATTATGTCCAGATGCATAAAATATGCCTTTGTGTTTAACTAGTAAATCTTCTTTTCTTTTGGTGCCACACAGAGAAACCATGGTGCAGTCAGAAACCACACTCCTCATTTTGTGTTTTACATTTATCCTCAAAGTCATCATGCCATAAAACACAAAAAGTCAGACAGACCAATTAGACTGCAAGTTTCTGCCAATGCATGCAGGGCTGCTGCCCATTCAAATGAATCAGCATAGCAGCAGTATATCACTCTCCTCATGGAAAAAAGCTTGAAACCTGAGATTGAAAATCCCAAGTTGTAGGGTGTGCCATGATGCCCTTGAATGCAGCACTTAAACCAGATTGCCAGTAAATCTCCAGCTCAACACAAATGGCTCTTCTGTCAGGTGTGACGTGCCTAAAAGCCCTCTGGATTCAGGTATCAGGGACATTAGAGGAGCAATTGGAGTGAAAACAGATGCAGAATGATGCTGGAGTTAAAGCCTCTCACTCAAGTCAGGTTTCCAATGTCCATATGACTCACAGCTAAATAAATCATGCTTAATTTATTCCCAGCACAATAGAGGCAGGTGACATTGGATGGATCTTGAAATGCCTCTAGAAAGTTTTTGTCCTCTCTCTGTCTGTGTATGTATCTATGTATGTATGTATGTATGTATCTGTCTATCTATCTACCTAGAAACAGATAAAGGCAAAATCTGTCTTTTT
Organism: Etroplus canarensis; assembly: GCA_015106775.1. Lineage (NCBI taxonomy): Eukaryota > Metazoa > Chordata > Actinopteri > Cichliformes > Cichlidae > Etroplus > Etroplus canarensis. The sequence goes on along the minus strand of VUQH01081992.1, from coordinate 10,862 downwards.
ATATCATAATTTCGAAACACATCCTGACATTTGCCAAAATAAAGCATTTTAACTTATTTGTGTCGACACATTTATTTGGAAGTATATGTACAGAAGCTGGATGACTTCCACTATAACAGCAAATAATTGTTAAAGGCATTTCACCTCAAGTTTATTTTCATTTTATTTAATTAGGATGCAAACACTTGAAATTAATAACCCCTTTTGCAAGCATGTGCTTGGCTGACATAGGCAGCATTAACCTAGCATGTCTTTTCAATGACAGAAGAAACTGGAGCTCCCAGAGAAAACCTGCACAAACACAGTGAGATGATGCCAACTCCACACACATGTGCCCTACCTGGGTTTGAACCAAGAGCCACCACATTGCCTGCTTGTATTATTAATACAAGTATTATTAATACTGTATTGTTGCAACTCAGGTCTTACGACTCACAGCAACAAGGGAGCTGTACAGCAAAACCAAAATAAAAAAGAAACACAGGAGAGGGATGTAAACTAACTATGCAAATCTAATAAAGAAGGTCTGTGGTGTAAAAGAGTGCATGCGTAAAGAAGTAATCCAAGTGTGTCCAAGGAGCTCCAAGGTGTTTTGTGGAGCAGCACTGTTGCTAGTGTTGCTGAGTGCCACAAACCACAACTGAACTACCTGCAAGATGAAGCTATGATACAAACAGGTGGTCAGGGTGGAGAAGGCAATCAAAGTGTTAGTTCAGCATACAGGGTAGAACAGACTTCAAAAACATGATATGTCTGCTGCTTTGTGGGAAATAGACTAGTGGGCAATAACAATCACAAGTTTTGCAAATGTATGAAGTACAATTTTAAGCATGTGAATAAAATGAAAAACTTTAATTTGTAGTCACTGCTGCCCGGCTTAATTTTGGTTTGAGTTAACATTTTTAATGTTTTGCTCTCATTTTATTTGTTGTGCAGCACAATCACATTGTTTAGATTCCTTCTTATCATAATGGATTTGTTCATCTGATCAAGAGTCTCATCTCTGGTGGTAAAGTCATCAAAGGCTTTGACTTCATTAAAAAGAAGCCCTAGAGTAAAATAAAACTTGTGTGCATAATAAATGCATATTAAAAGCAATCATCGACATGGAAATTTAAAAGGTAGCAATGTTCTTTGACCAAGCAAAGTTTTTGCCACAGTTAGGTACTTTAATTTTTAAACAATAAAACATTTTTGTAATTTTGCCTCTGTACACCACAAAAAGGTACCACTGGCAGCTCCCTTGTATTTTCCACAAAAGCATTGCCACAGTGGATTAATCTGCATCAGTAATTTGACAGAGATTTTACACCAGATACCCCTCCAAATGCAGTTGGTGAGAGGTGCTCATGTTCCCACCTAGAATCAAACTGGGGACTTTTTACTTGTAAGGCGCATAAGTAAACCACTATACTACAAGGACTATCCTCTGTACACCATCACAGTGGAATTAAAATCATTTATAACACAGTGAAATTGAAATTAAACAAACATGGTGTGGTTAAAGTATAGACTTTCAGCTCCAATTCAAGGCGTTTGAAGTCACCTTTATAAATGTAAATACAGAGCATTTACAACAAGTTGCAAACCACTGATTAAACTCAAGAGGGCCAGATTAGAGTCTAAAAGAGCCTGCTAAGTTCTCTGAAATCAAGATGAAATTGTACAAGAATGATGGGAAGAGAAAAGTACAGAGAAGTGAAATAAACAGCTCATCATCCAAAACATACCACATCATCTGTCAAACATGGTGAAGGCAATGTGGCATATATGGCTGCCAATAGAACTGGGACACTAGTGTTTATTGAAGATGTGACTTCTGAAAGAAGTAGCAGGGTGAATTCTGAAGTGTGCAGGGCTATACTCTCCGCTCAGATTCAGCCAAATGCAGCAAAACTGATTGGAAGGTGTTTCATAGTGCAGTGGATAATGACACAAAGCATAATGCAAAAGCAGCCCAAGAGCTTTTCAAGACAAAAAAGGGATATTCTTCAGTGTCCCTCTATCTCAACCCAATAGACCATGTTATTCAGTTACTGAAGACAAGTCTGAAGGCAGAAGCCCATAAACAAGTAGTAACTGAAAGCAACTGCAGTAAAGGCCTGGCAGAGCATCTCAAGAGAGGAAACACAGAACTTGATGATGCCCATGGATTCTAGACTTCAGGTAGTCATGGACTGCTAAGGATTTTCATCAAAGTATTAAAAGCAATCTTTATACTTAAAGTTAGTTTGCCCCATTACTTTTGACACTCTGAAAATGGGGGAGTTTGTACGGATAAAAATATCTGTAGTTCCTAAGCAGTTAATGAAATACTTTTGTCAAAACCCTTGAATTAAAGCTGAAAGTTTGCACTTTACTCACCTCTTCATTGTCTGGTTTAAAATCTACTGTAATGGTATAGAGGACTTTACTGTGTAATAAATATAACTTTTCAAGACTTGTTGTAGTGAGGTACAAATTGATAACTTTCAGAGCAATAGAAACTCCTAGGGTTCAGGTGTAAACTGTATTGAACACTATAATGACGCATTATGCGTGTGCTATATCTGAATATCCAATGTGATGCTTATGGCTTCTCATGAACTCTGAATATGTAGGAAAATACACAAGGTAAGATAAGAGAGAATGTACAGAGGTCTCTCAAATGAAAACTTTCAAATCTGAAAAGTGCTCATTGTGAGAAATGCTGCTAAAGAATTGCCCCGCCACTCAGCATGATGCTATTGAGATCAAGACCGTTCTTCATATTCTTGGTCTTAATGGGCCAGTGCTTTCACCCAAAGGAAACTGGAAAATGACTGCTGAGCATCGGAGTGACTGTTTCTGTTGACTAAGCAGGATGCCCACTTTGCTGCTTGCTTCCCTCCACACTTTTTTCTAACCTACTTGTCAGTATGATCGAAACACAGACCAGCTAGTAAACACATGGAGTTGGGGAGCAAAGTGGTGCTGACTCTGTAATTGTGTAAGGCAACATTATGTTTCCTTTTCAAGTTACATCAGAAGTAGAATGGAAAAATGACATAAAGCAGGAAAGACACAACTCTGGTGATGTTTTAATACACGTTGCTGAGGACAAAGGGCAGAATAAAAGCTATGTGTTTTATCTAAATTACATTGCAGTTTTAGTCTGAATAAACATGGCTGGCATTTGTAATCAGAAAAGGCCACTAACAGCCATACAACGCTAACATTTTTCAACAGGAACAAAATGAGTGTGTTATCGTACTAGGTTTTTGTGTTCCGGTTTTGCATTTCTTTTGAGGTTTATTCATGTTTTGAGTATCTTAGTTCTCGTGCTCAGGTTATTGTATTCTCAGTTTAAGCCTCTGTTCTTGCCCCTCCTTATGGTTAGACTGTTAGTTCTCCTTGAATCTCCTTTGTCACAGTCCTAGCCCCTGCCTATGTTTAGTGTATAAGAATCAGAATCAGAATCACTGTTCAGCAGTCTGACTGCAGTGGGGAAGAAACTGTTCTTGTGGCATGAGGTCCTGGTCCTGATGGACCAGAGCCTCTTGCCAGATGGAAGGGGCTGGAAGAGATTGTACGAGATTTTACGACTCAATGAAAAATACTAGCTCATTTTGAACATGTTTTGAATAAGTAGGGATAAGAGCTAGTTACAGTAACTGACAACTAGCCAGTAATGTGATTCGTTATTAAAAGAGCAGCTTAGAGAGGCAAAGTCTCCCAGAACTAAAGATAGGCAGAGGTTCTACAATCTGCCAGAAATTGTGTTTCAGTATAATCTTCCTCAAAATAAAATTGTAAAGAGTGACTATTAAATCATCTACAGTACGTAATATTATCAAAAGGTTCCAAGAATCTGGAGACATCTCTGCGCACAAAGGACAAAAACCAGTATTGGATGCTGGTGATCTTCGGGCCCTCAGACAGCACTGCATTGCAAACAGGCACGATTCTGTCACGGAGCTCATTTAAAATGGACTGAGGCAAAGCGGAAAACTGTTCTGTGGTCAGATGAATGGAAATTTGAAACTCTTTTTTTTTTTTGGAAATCATGGACACCGAATTCTCCACACTAAAGAGGAGAGGGACCATCTGGCTTGTTATCAGCACTTACATCAAAAGCCTGCATCTTGGGGGGGGTGTTAGTGCCTATGGTACTTGCAACTTGCACATCTGGGAAGGCACCATCAATGCTGAAATGCTGCTTCTCTCCAGATGACGTCTTTGCATATTTCAGCAAGACAATGCTAAACCACATTCCACGCTACCATTCCTCTCCCAGAAGGTCCAGCAGCTGGTCTCCTCCGTTTCTAGATGTTTACAGGCTGTTAGTAAAAGAAATAGGAATGCTACACAATGGTAAACATGGCCCTAGCCAAACTTTTCTGAGGCATGTTGCTGCCATCAAGTTCAAGATGAGCTTTTTCATGACTTTTTTAATGAATTAATAGTAAAACGTATATTCTTTTGTGAATAAAATATTGGTTTATGAGAGTTGCAAATCACTGCGTTGTGTTGTATATTTATGTTATGCAGCGTATCAACCTTTTAGAATTAGGGTTGTGCATTTATAAACCATAAAATGTCCTTAATCTTACCCCAGACAAAATCCGCCTTCCAGAAGCGAAGGTAATCATATTCAGCCAGAAAAAGGACTCGTTGTGAGTCCCCACAACACATTCACTCTAATGTTTCAGTGACGATATGAACACCCTAGGCTAAAAGCTAGCATTCAACCTGATGCAATATAAAGCTATCCTACTGCAACAACCTATAAACCGCAGGATTTGTAGTTACCGACACGTTGTCTTTTAACTTTTAATCATCCAACGGTTTTCTCGGGCCACTGCAAGCACAAAAACATACACAAAGTACTAAGAAAATGAATCTTAAACAGCTAAATTAGAGGTCGTTTGAGTGTTGTCAGTCTATAGGTGCTCGATTAAATGCCTATCACCGAATATTCTTGAGCTGATCCAGACGGACTCTGACATCGACTGGCTTGACTGTCCTTGGCGGGGAGGTATTATGTGGCGTTCAAGGTGACAAAATCCCGCAAGGCGATCTTTGGATATTGAGAACAATATTCAAGAAATATAATGTTATATATTTAGAAATTTGCATAACAACTTTATTTGGTTTACATCGTTTCATACAGAAGCCACGCTGTTTAGCTGACTGGCATTAAAAACTCAAAGGAACCTCAACAAGTTGCATAATCACGACACTTCATGAACGCAGCACAACTGAGGCTGTTCGAATCCCGTGTGCCAACGCCAGTGGTAAGAGCGCCGTAAACCCAAACAAACATCGATAGTCCTGTCATTAAACAGCTTTATAGTTGAGAAAAAGTGTAACCTCGTTAGCCTTTGCAGAGTTTCTGTAGATTTGAACCAACATATATCCACGACTCTCTTGCTTTTTAGACGGTATCGGAGGAAACACTGCAACTTAGCTCGCTAGCACTTAGCGAGCTAATGAATGTGTGCTGCCGCTGCTAAGGTAGCCATTTTGAAACTGTGTTGTTCCAACGAAGCAAGGTCTGTTTACCTCTATTGTATGTCCGTGACAGCTGCTTGAATAGACAGTTTTAGGCATTGTAGGCATATTAAACCCGTTTTTACGGGGCTAAGCCCCCTAGCCGTGCTAATTCATTTCAGATACCTGGTAGTTTTCTCGAGCTGCCTAACAAGCTAAGTAGCACTAGCCGATAGCTGACAATTGCTGTGCTAATGTGAGTTATCCAGGCAGAGTTAGCAGGACAGATCTGAAAGCCTTGTTATGCATGATGCCTGTTGACTTGTTGGGAATCAGGATGGCCGCTTTGCGAACGAAATTACACTGGTGTGTTTACAGTTTTATTACATAATGTTCAGCTGGTAGGCTTGTGGAAGTGTTCCGTGGGTTGTTTGTGTCCATGTGAGCTGAGCGAATATAAATGCTATGCAGGGTATTTTCCAAACTTAGCGGCGTTTGTGCCGCCGCCATTCATCGGAGGATTGTTTCCCAGTGAAGTAAATGTGTGCGCTGCACATCGTACCTAGTGCCTCTGACAAACTCATTGATGTTGAGCTGTTACGTAATAGTTCAATGGGAATACGTTAACTAGACCGAGTTTGTGGAACATGTTTTTTGTTTTGGTCGTGACTCGTAGGGCTGGGCCATGTGTAAAATGTCTTATCGCGATAATTAGTTCCGTACAAGTCGATATCAGTATATATCTAGGGCTGGGGTGTTTCGAACCTGTGGCTCCCTGTGACTTTGGCAAAAAAGCTACACGACTGTTAGAGGTTGACCTCGCAATGCAATATTTTCATGATATTCCAGTTGACATTATTGCGATTTTAAACATATTGTGAGATGCTGAGTATTGCAACATATACATCGATTTACCATCTTTTTCCCAACTGCAAATTGTGTCGCCAAACGTAAACTTTGTCAATATCTGTTTTATCTAACAAGACAAAGTTATCAGTCTGTTTCCCTCACTGCAATAATTTTTACTCCTGTCAAAGGAGATTGTCAGGCCTGCCGACTGACCAACACTATAACTGAAACTGAAACTTGCCATAAAATGACAAAACTGTTTGTATCACAACTTAACTGAATGCAAGTGTGCGGTATACTGTACCATCACATGAATTCGAACAGTGGAATTTGTACAACAAAAGTTCAGCGGCGCGGCTCTGCAGCACGCTGATGCAGTTGAGCATTTGTTTTTCGGTTGTGTCAGATTAAATTGTCATAATCATGCAGTCCAAAGCATGTGTAACCACAGTCTGCACAGCTGTGTGGACACCAGCCTGCAAAGAAGAAGAAGCGCTTCTGCTGCTTGGACTGTTAACGGTAGCCACACTCTAAACCAATCTGACAGTGTTAGTGCAACGTTACACATGACGCAAAGTGCAGGACATTTCAGTGATGTTTAAAACGTGATTTGATTATCAGAGAATGTGATTGTACCTTTGGGTCTCCTTTGTATTTTCCCAAAGTGGTCGCCACATCGGTAATTTGTTTAGGTTTAACACCTAATGCCCTTCCTGACACAATCCTCCATGGTGAGGGAGGCTCATTCCCCTACCTGGAATCGAACCAGGGACCTTTTGCTTGTAAGGCAATTGTGTAAACATTACACTACAGGGATACTACCAGAGAATGTGATTAATAGTTTCAAATAGCTCTTAAATACGCAAGTAGTATTTGTATGTTTAACCAACTAGTGAATTGGTGGTGGGAACGTTCCTAGTAAACAAATTTTTGTTTCAGCAGTCCAAAGTAAACAGTAGCGCAGAATATGAAATGACATATGTCTTATTTTGTCATATGATATATATTGTCCTTTCACATAGCCATAGTCTTAGTAGGGCTGGGCAGTTTGAAACAAACTTAAAATGATAATTTATTTCATATAATTATATAGGGTGACCAGATCCCAAGAAACCAAAAGTAAGACAAAAAATTATTGCCATTTACCACCTTTTTTCCTCAAACTTTGTAAATTTCTGTTTAATCTAACAAAATAAAGTTATCAGTCTGTTCCTCATGTCAGTCATTTTTATTGCTGCAAAATGAGATTGCCTGCCAGACAGACTGACCAACACTATAACTGAAACTTGTCATAAATGACAAAAAAACCAAACAAAATAAAACTGTATCACAGTCTTATCCAGCTTAACTGAATGCAAATGTGTTGTATACTGTACCATCAAATGTATTTGAATGGTGCAGCTTGTACAGCAGTTTTTATATTTGGTATGGCTGTATCTATACAAAATTGTCACACAAAATATCAGGATACAACACTGCAGTTTCATAAAAAAGAGTGGGGTTTTTTTCCCCTCAATGAAAATAATTCAGGAACCATAGTTATCCTATATAAACCTTTTAGAATATGTATTAATACTGCTTTCGATGTAACAACAATAATAATTATGGACTTTAATTGTACGAGTTTGGAACTTAAACATAACCAGTGTTCACAAGAGTTTTTTCAATCAAATTAGTATGCAAGGTATTCATAGTTGAATGTTATTCTCAATTAAACATAACAATACAAACAGTAAATGCTATTTAAACATGCCACAGTTCCATCCCCTCTTTCACTTAAAGTCAGGTGTGTCACTCAACTTTGATGGGCCAATTTAATTTCCTCTTTTAGAGACAGGGTTTTTAAAAGGATTTGGAAAAACACTTCATAGCACCATCCTGCTCTTGCCGCAGCTCATAGGAGAGGTGTCAGGCGTGGGTAAGGAGATATTCAACCCTCCATGCTTCCTCCAGAGGAGGAAGGAGATTTGAGTACCCAGATGTGCATTGACCACATCTAACTGTGGCTGCTGCACCGGGCTTTGGGTAAGGTTCTCGTGGTGGGTGCTGCATGGCACCCCGCATCTGCCTCTAGAAGAAGAAGACCACAGAGAAGGGTAATGGATATAGTGAAGGAGGACATGCAGAGGGTTGGTGTGAGGGAAGAAGATGCAAGGGATAGGGTGAGGTGGAGGCAGATGATAAGCTGTGGTGACTCCTAACGGGAGCAGCTGAAAGAACACCACCTCGCTCTGTAACTTGCTTTACGCTCTCAGGAAAGCAGATTGTGATTTGTGATTGATGCAGTGAATGGTAGTCAGGTTATCTTTTCACGCAGGAATGTAGTTGTTTTCAGTGCCAACAATCTGGTCACACAACATTTCTTCAGAGACACCATAGCAAGGCTTTCTGACTGTAGAATATCACAGAGCAGTCCCAGTGTATAACTGTAATTCAACAAGTTGAAATAAGAAGCTGCAGAACTCATCTTTGAAGGAGATTCTGATGAAACTGTTTGGCGTGTGCAGGAATATTTCTAGATTTATTTATTTTTTTGTGACGAGGTTCCTGTAAAATCTGCCCCGTTTCATTTTTCTTTGATTTAGCTAGTGGTAGTTTTTATACTGAAACAGCGGTGTTTTGTGGGCTAAAGAACAGTTGGAGTAGTACAGGATCCTTATCATCACCACTTATGCAGCTTCATCCTTACTGTCACAGCTGTGAGAGAACTGAAAGTTTTAAGTCCATTTCTGATTTAATTGTTGTTTGTGCTGCAGCACAAAAAAGGGCGGGGGGCATTTTTATCCTCACTGAGGATAATGATAATAATCGTCAAGGTGCGATTTCCAGGGGCTGCACTCTGTTATTTTTTGTCCACACTGGGGATAAAAATATAGCAGTGGGTATACCAGTAATACAGCAGAGTCCTGACATTTTCCAATCTACTTACTGGCATCATCTCTTTTTTAATACAGTAGGCTATTGCATTTGTGATATCACTGTCTGTTTCTGTCGTCGGGTATAGCACTGGAGGAAATGGACACTATGGTGTGGTTGTTGCACAGGTATCACACTGGTTGTTTCAGTGGGTCCTGCAGCACTTGCTTAGGTCTGAGACTGTAAAGACTTGCAGTTTGTGCTCTAAAGAATGGCACTGCTTCAGGTGTTAAAGATCACTGGGTAGCATATGCTACCCTCCTTCTTGTCAGACTTTAAATTTCACACAACTAGATTCCTTGGACCCTTCTTTTCAATAATGTCCTCATCTTTTGAGCCTTGTGTTGTGTCTGTTGCCATGTCTCCTTCAGTAATGCTGCCACTTGACTTTTCTTTAGTTATTCTCTCATCTCTCCCACTCCTGAAATTAGCACGTGTGCTGCTACTGGCTGGTACACCTGTGCTCAGCCTAACCTGACACGATTGTAGTTTTTTCAGCCACCTAATTGGTTCGAGTGGTGCTATTCTATTATGATTAAAATGTTGTACTGCCTAATAAACATGGACAGCTTTGAGTTCTGTTGAGTTACATCAACCATGCTGTATATTTCTATTAAGGGAAAGTTATTTTGTGATGATTATAGCTATCATTTTTATCACCCAGCCCAAATCTTGAGTCCTCTTATAATGCATGTACAGGTACATCTCAAAAAGTTAGAATATCATGAAAAAGTATTTCATGATTTTTGTCACTCATTTCAGAAAGTGAAACCCATGTATTATATAGATTCATTACACATAGAGTGAAATATGTCAAGCCTTTATTTTTTTGAAATTCGATGATTATGTCTTACAGATAATGAAAGCCCAAAGTTCAGTGTCTCAGAAAATTAGAATATTGGTGTCACACCCCAATCAGCTAATTACCTCAAAGCATCTGCAAAGGTTTCCTGAGCTTTTAAATGGTCTCTCAGTCTGGGTCAGTAGGCTACACAATAATGGGGAAGACTGCTGATTTGACAGAAGACGTTCATTGACACCCTCCACAACGAGGGTAAGCCACAAAAGGTCATTGCTAAAGAAGCTGGTTGTTCAGAGTGCTATCCAAGCATATTCATAGAAAGTTGAGTGGAAGGAAAAAGTGTGGTAGGAAAAGGTTCACCAGCAAAAAGGATAACCGCAGCCTTAAAAGGATTGTCAGGCAAAATCCATTCACAAATTTGGGGGAGCTTCACGAGGAGTGGACTGAGGCTGGAGTCAGCGCATCAAGAGCCACTATGCACAGACCAATCCTAGACATGGGCTACAAATGTTGCATTCCTTGTGTCAAGCAAGCCACTGCTGACCCAGAGACGTCAGAAGTGTCTTAGCTGGGCTGTGGAGAAAAAGAACTGCGCTGTTGCTCAGTGGTCCAAAGTCCTCTTTTCAGATGAAAGTAAAAGTCCACAGTCAGTACAGCCATCTACCAGGAAATTTTAGAGCACTTCATGCTTCCTTCTGCTGGCAAGCTTTATGGAGATTCTGATTTCATTTTCCAGCAGGACTTGGCACCTGCCCACATTGCCAAAGGTAGCAAAAGCTGGTTCAATGACCATGGTGTTACTGTGCTTGACTGGCCAGCAAACTCGCCTGACCTGAACCCCACA
>VUQH01081991.1:0-21387 GCA_015106775.1 Etroplus canarensis | reverse complement strand
GGATGTAGTGAGTGAGGACATGCAGAGGGTTGGTTTGAGGGAAGAGGATGCAAGGGATAGGATGAGATGGAGGCAGATGATCCGCTGTGGCGACCCCTAACGGGAGCAGCCGAAAGAAGAAGAAGAAGACATATTAACTAATGCACTAATGTGTTTGTTCTACTTACTTTGTATCTTTTTTATACTTAATATTTTAATATTTCTATCAGCTTGACAATAAACCATTATGGTGTTATTGATCTGCTTTAGATGAATGATGGAGCTTTAGTCTGCTCTTAGATTTCTTTTATTGTGATTTGTTTTTCAGTTGTGTAATCATATTTTCTTGTTTACTTCCCTAATGAAATTTAAATCAAACTAAAAGAATTAAAAGAAAAAAATTAAATGTTTTTTTTTTATTTTTCATCAGCAGATGTACTTTGCCCTGTTGCGTGTAGCTCTAGGTGTCTCTAATAAAAGACAATTTGTCATCAGCCAATCAAATGGAAGCATGTTGGTGCATTTAAGCATGTAGATGTCAAGATGGCCTGCTCAAGTTCAAACTGAGCATCAGAATGTGGAAGAAAAGAGTTCTAATTGACTTTGAACGTGGCACAGTTGTTGGTGCCAGATAGGCTGACCTGAGTATTCCAGATACTGCTGATCTAATGGGATTTTCCCACACAACCGTCTCTAGGGTTTACAAAGAGTGGTCAGAAAGAGAGAAAATATCCAGTGAGCGGCAGTTCACTGAGAGAAAATGCCTTGTTGATGCCAGAGGTTAGAAGAGAATAGCTAAACTGCTTCAAGCTGATAGGAAGGCTACAGTAACTCATTTGTTACAATCAAGATATGCAGAAGAGCATCTCTGAATGCACAATAGCAGCTGAAGACCACACCAGGTGCCACTCCTGTCAGCTAAAAACAGGAAACTGAGACTACAGTTCACATGGAACCACTAAAGTTTGACAACAAAAGACTGTGAAAACGTTGCCTGGTCTGATGAATCTCGATTTCTGCTGCCACATTTGGATGGCATGGTTAGAATTTGGCATAAAGAGCCTGAAAACTTGGATCTGTCCTGCCTTCTATCGATGCTTCAGGCTGCCTCTGGTGGTGTAATAGTGTGAGGGATACTTTATGGGCACACTTTGGGCCCCTAAGTACCAACTGTGCATCATTTAAACACCACAACACTGTTGCCGACCCCTTTATGTCCATCCCCTTTATGACCACAAGTGTACCCATCTTCTGATTGCTGCTTCCAGCAGGATAACCTGCCATGTCACAAAGCTCAGTTCATCTCAAAATGATTTCTTAATCATAAAATGAGTTCACTGTATTGTAAAGCTTTTTCAGACACTGACTGCTTTTCCACTCATTTACAGGCACAGGTATGGTGTGCAATGGAGGAAACTGACTAGATGAGCACTCAGATGGCTGCAATTTACTGCAAGCCTCATTCACCCATTCACACACGCATTCATGCAGTGCTTCATTGCTTTGGGTTCACAGCCTTGCCCAAAGACACTTAGACACATTGACTAGAGCAGCTGGAGATTAAGCCACCAGCCATCCGGTGGGAGGATGACCGACTCCACCTCCCAAGCCACAGCTGCCCCAAAAAGGCAGCCAAAATCTAAAGGAGAGCTTTGGGGAACTATTCCCGAAGATTACTTAAAGAAACTAGAAAAGCGCTCATAGAGTGCAGAGCATAGAGTGCACCGACATCAAAGGCATGGTGCCTTTGATGACCACGAATGCATACAGATATCTGATATCACTATTACTTCAATTGATTTCAGGATGACCCGATTCTTCAAAAAAATTTAATCACCTCTTCCTTTTATGAGGCCGAATCCATAATTTTTTTTTTCCTGCAAATCCGTTCATAACTTTTTTGATTTATTTCGCACACAGACTAACAAACAGACAAGCCAACGCAACATAACCTCCTAGGCGGAGGTAATGACAAGAATGCTTGGCTAAGAGAGTTTAAGCTGCCTTGCAGAATAAAAGTGATCACACCAAATATTGACTTTCCAGCTTGCTAGAAACATCCAAACTCTCTTTTTGCTTTATGTACCACATTTCCCTTCATGTGCACAATAATAAGCTTAAATATTTCACATTTCATCACATAGTTCAATAAATCCTTGCACTGATTTCCCATTTTCCTTGAGGGTTGGATCTGGACTTTTGCACAATACTGCATCTGCAAGTCTACATATACTACAACAGGCCCTTGTGAATCACTGGGCTGCTCTGTTCACTAAACACAAAGGTGCAAGGTGAAAATATGGCAGCTGTAAGTTGCTTAATAGTCCCATAGCTGACTGTGGGAGGGCTGCAGCAGCTACCTGAGACACTGAGCGCGGATGAGTGTGAAGGAAAGATCAGCTTTCTCTTTTCATCCAGCTGGCCCATCCTCGCTCTCGTCACAGCTACGCAATTGGCTGATTAAGGAGAGGGCTGCACGGGAGGGGAGGGGGTCCACGGTGGTCCTTACAGTATTTGCTCCTATAAAAAGCGGCTCCGGCCGGCGGAGGAGCTCACAAGCTCAGGTGCGCCTGGCAGACTGAGATGCGCGTTATGGAGCGCACTTTCCGGGAGCAGCTCTTCTTTCTGGTGCTGTGCCTGTCCGTCCTCAAGGGAGACTCCAGATACATCGAGGTGAGTGTCGGCAAAGCTGCTGAAACTTCTCAGTGGATTCAAAACTGCAAAAGCAACTTTTTTTTCCTTCCCTTTCCTCTGTTTGCAGAATAACGAAATCACAAAAGATGAACTGTATTCAATTTTTAACTCGGAACTCAAGAGAGAAATACCCGAGGAGTTAACGTACCGCCGACCTCTGCGTAAGTCGCTGATATCTAGATTTTGCACAGGAGTAGAACTGATCTCCATGTGGAAAAATGAGCATCTGTGCATGTTTTCCATAAACAGTTAAATTTATTAAGGGACTATTAAAGATGAAATGAAGAGATAAAAAAAATAAGCAGTGAACTGAAATTTGCATTACAAACTGATTATTCAAAAAAGCACATGTGTTTATTTATTTGCATTTTTTTTATTCTTCTGACTGTATCAACTCCTTGCTGGATGATTGCCTCCCAGGTTGCCTGGACATGGTTGCAGTGGAAGGTCAGTTCACCTTCACAGCAGAGCGCCCTCAGCTCAGCTGTGCTGCTTTCTTCATGGCAGAGCCCAGTGAAGTGATCAGTGTGGATTATGACAGTGTTGACATTGACTGCACTGGAGGAGACTTTATCACTGTAAGTGCCTTTCATGAAACATCCTTTTCCTCCTTGTGCATGTAGAAGAAGATGAAAGGGTGGTGGGGGGAGGCATCTTCTTTCCACTCAGCTTTAACTGCTCCAGTTCCGCACGAACAGCTTCTTATGTGTGTTAATGTAATTCTGTGTAATCACAGGTGAAGACATGTGGGCTTGTTTTTGTTAACTTGCTTAAGCTTCGAGAAAAAGCTCCTTTAAATGAACCTGCTTACTTTAGGTGACCTGCCCTTAAAGCACCCCTCTGTGGTTGCACACTGATGCTCTCACCAAGGAGCCAAATATCCTTTTTGACTGTTTGTAAAACAATTAATCATCTGCAACTGAATGTGAAATCCTACTCTCTGTCTCTGTATGTCCCATCAAGGTGTTTGACGGCTGGGTGATGAAAGGGGAAAAGTTCCCCAGCACCCAGGATCACCCACTGCCTTTGTTCGAGCGCTACGTGGATTACTGCGACTCTGGATCGCTGAGGAAAAGCGTGCGCTCCTCTCAGAACGTGGCTATGGTCTTCTTCCGCATTCACAACGCCGGCAGCAGCTTCACCCTGACAGTCAGGAAACACATCAACCCCTTCCGTATGTAGATGATCATCTTCACAGATGAACTAGAAAAGCCATCATGTATGCAAACATAACCATTTGAGCGTTCAGCCCATTTGTATAAGGCAGTGAAGATAAGAAGCCTGGCTTGGTTCTTTAATCATCAGTTACACTGTTAGTGGACAGTTTACCACCAGTCTGTTTCTGGATGGGGACCAGGGGCACACTGCAAATGCTATCCTACACTAACATGCAAGGAAAAGGCAAATCCAAAGGTTAAACTGTTTCCAAGATGAGCATCATTCTGCATTTGAAAAGAAACATTTGCTTAATACCTTTGATAATAATACCTTATAACTGATTTTAATGAATAAGATGTAGTGGTTTACGCATTCGCCTCGCAAGCGAAAGGTCCCTGGTTCGATTCCAGGTGGGGATACAAGCCCCTCTCACCATGGAGGGTTGCGTCGGGGAGGGCATCTGGCGTAAAATCAAATTACCAATGCGGATTGCTCTGCTGTGGTGACCCCTTGGTGGAGAATACAAGGGAGCAGCTGAAGGCGAAAGAAAAAGGATAATAATGATAAAACAGTCTTGTGAAAAAGGCTTTGGTAACAGAACCCAAACAAATCATTATTTCACCTTTTGGCTTTTGTAGAGAACTGCTTTCTAAAGGATTCTAGAATTTTTGTGTTATTTTCCAGTAGATGTTATTTGCTACATTTATATAAATCATGTTTGTGCACCAAGCAGGCATGTAACGTAACACCCGTTTCCGTTTTTTTTTGCAGCCTGCAATATCATGTCACAGTCACCAGAGGGCAGTTACACCATGGTGATCCCGCAGCAGCACAGAAACTGCAGCTTCTCCATCATATATCCAGTAGAGATCAGCGTCTCAGAGTTCAACCTGGGACACCACAACCACCTCCCTAAGGTGAAGAAAGTCACTGAACACACTTTAATATCGCCATCTATTCCTCAAGGTTTTGCTGCTGTTCAAATACAATGTTCAGTAGATGAATAGAAATCTGTTTAGGGTACATAAGGCAAAGGCATCTTCAGTAAAAAACAATTTTTACTCGTGGAACACTTGGGATTTTGAATGGCCTGAGTGGATCTTATAATACACATGATCAGTTTTTTTTTTTCAGTTATTTAAAAGTAGGTCACAAAAAAGCATCACCATCTGCAGTTTCCCTCAGCTCTAAAGAGCATTTCAGCATCTGTAAACAGCAGACAGACACAGTTACTGACAGCTGCTGTGTGCAATGCAGAGTTGAGCTGCTAAAGAGCCTGGTATTGGTGTCAGGAGTTTGCTGGAGACCAAAGCAGAGCTAAGTAGTAGACTTAAACTATGCAGGTGGTCAGAAACATGACTCAAAATTGCTCAGTAACTGCATGTATAAACATGATACCCATCTCAGTGTAAAAGCTGAGAATATGCCAGTGTTTATGGACCATCCTGCTGCTGTTAAATGTCCACAAACAGTTAATCCATATTTAATGTTGTAAAGAAGTGGCTTGCATTATTGAGGTGAAAGGAACACCACATCACATGAAAAGCATTCTCTGATTTCAATTTATGTGCTTGGTACACCCAGTACAGTACAGCACAGTACAGTGCAGGAACAAGAATATCGAGCTACTTTGTTCTGCCCTTATACATTTTTGATCGCTGACATTGAAGAGCTTCATCACTGTCGACATTTCTGGAGAAAAATAAAAGAACTCGGACCTCGAAAGCCAAGATATTATAACAGCCAACATTCACATGTTCCGATACCACAGGTTGTTTTTAATAAATGCACTGTATATGCCTTCATTGTGTGCTATAGGTCTAAGGCTATATGCACCAAAAATAGAAAAAAAGGGCTTAGATTTCAAGGGTATACTATTGGCTGTATTCCATTTGGAGGAGATTCATTAGGATGGGATATTTAAAGGATGTGAGCCATTATTAATGTTTTTTCTACTTATGCTTCTTTCTTTTATAAAAGGTCAAAACACTTGTTAAAACTTGTTCTCAACCTCCTGAGACCTGAGCTCCTGTTTGGGATGCAACAGGTCTATGTTGCAGGAAAACAAAATTTAATGTCTCCATGTAAAGATGCAGGGTCTCAGGAGGCTTAATTGAAATGGGGAGGGTATTTCAATTTAAATGGTTAAATGGGAAGGGCATCTGGTGTGAAATCTTTGCCAAATTAAATATATGGATCAATAATAAGCTTTCCATCAGGGATTGGTTGAAGTCCAGGTTAACAATGACTGCTGTTGACCAGCAGGGTGCTGATGGAATCTGTTCTACTGACAAAGGGGCAGGAGAGGGGTGAGGCGTGTTAGGAGGCACGGCAACAGAAGGTGAGAGTAGGGACTTTAAATGGAGAAGGAAGGTAGATATATTAAGACTATAGAGAAGGTTCATGGATGTGGTAAAGGAGGACATGCAGAGGGTTGGTCCAACAGAAGAGAATTTAAGCAATAGGGTGCGATGGAAGCAGGTGACCCACTGTGGTGATGGAAAGAAGAAGTAGAAGAGAAATTCTACAGTTGCAGTCCACTGGATATTTTCACTAAGATTCGCCTGTATTGCTCTGGTGGCACAGAACCAGTGTATAATCAGCATGTCCTGTCACAAACTGAATGACATTCCTGTTGTTGGGTTGCATTGATCCCATCCCATGTTGATTTCCACAGAGATCCATGCCTGGGTGTGCAGAATCAGGGGATTTTGTGCAGCTGCTGGGAGGAAATGGCATCGATACGTCGAAGCTGCTTCCCATCACAGACCTCTGCATCGCCTTCACTGGCCCCAGTAAGTGCACACTGATCTCTCGGCCTTCCCTTCACAATAAACAACGTCCCGGTCCAGACATAATCTTTCTTTCCCCTCCGTCTGCAGCCCACATGAAAATCGGCTGTGATAACACTGTGGTGAGGATGGTGTCAAGCGGGAAGTTTGTCAACCGAGTGTCTTTCAGCTACAGGCTACTGGACAGCCAGGAGCTGCAGACGATCAAACTCAACAATGTGGAAGATTTTTGTTTCAACAACTGATCCGAACAGGATCTAATGCGACAAATGTAGCATTTGACTGCAGACATTTTTTAAAATTACTTTAATTGAGTCAGTCCCTCTGATTACATAAACTGGACATAAAAGTGTAAGGAAAATAATATATAACTGTCATTGAATTATTATGATATATTATGATATTACAGACTCCAAAATTTACTTTTATTTTATATATTTTTTTATTTTATTCTTGTTGTTGTAAATAAATCTTAATTAAGTCTCCTTTTGTGTTTGGTGGAACTGCTATTGTTTTTATATGCTTTATGCATTCAACAAGATTAGACTTATAATCCTATTATATTATATTTTGGGTGGGGGTTGTTATCAACATTCTTGAAAAGGAATGGTGCTAAAATGAATGTCACCTTCTGTTTGTGTGAGCGATGTGCTGAGTCATTTCCTGCTGCATATGACGTGGAAGGTAAAAGTAAAGGAAATAAGTATTTCAGTTTCCGTTATGAAGGTAAATTTGATAAGTAAAAAAGACCAAAACCTTTTTTTGTAATAAAATTATACTGCATGGCAAAGCACTCTGTTGGGGCTTTCCTCTCATTTCAGTTACACTCACAACATTCAGGACTTTGCAAAAGACCTACTGCACTCTGCAGCCCGCATTGCAAGAACAAAAACATGAGTCAAGATATGTATTTATAGCTGCACGCAGTTACATTTTTTTTAAGATTAACAACAGTTTACAGCCAAACTTCTCCAATTTTTGATTACTGAAACTGAAAATGATGCTTAAAATTCAGAATCAGAACACTTTATTAATCCCAGGGGCGAAATTGTATAATTTTTGTTTGGCTTTAATTTTATGATATGCTATGAGGTCAGCTCTAAGAACAAAAGTTCTTAACTGAAACCAAAAATGACTAAAACACATTATGACCCCTGAATTTTATAAACGGTAGCCCAAATGGGGGTAAGAGCTAATTTTAAGGTGGCCACTCTTCTTAAACTAGTCATCGAATTCTGTTGAAATTGGGCTTTAATGAATGGAACTGTACGGAGTATGAAATGGAATTGTGGTTTGGACGTGCAGGCGAGAGGAAAGAGGACGACCACAGAGAGAGGTTCATAGACGTAGTGAAGGAAGATGCAGAGGGTTGGTGTAATGGAAGAGGACGCAGGGGATAGGGTGAGATGGAGGCAGATGTTCAGCTGTGGTGACCCCCCCAAAGGGATCATCCAGTTGCCACAGGTGTATAAAATCAAGCACCTAACCATGCAACATTTGTGAAAGAATGGGTCCTTCTAAAGAGCTCACTGAATTCCAGTGTGGTTCTGTAACTTGATGCCACCACTGCAACAAGTCAGTTGGTGAAATTTAGATGGTATTATTGCAAAGTGGAAACTTTTAGAGACCTCAGCAACTCAGCCACAAAATGGCAAACCATATAAAGTTGTAGAGTTGCTAAAGCTCTGTTTGCTCAATTACCTGCAGACTTCCAAACCTCCTCTGGCATTAATGTCTGCACAAAAACTGTTTGCTGGGAGCTTCATAGCATGAGTTTGCATGGCTGAGCAGCACGCAAGCCTTATATCATCAAGAACAATGCAAATTATCATATGGAGTGGTGCAAAGCTGGGCTCTGGAGCAGTGGAAACATATTCTCAGGAGTGACAAATTGAGTTTCTCTATCTGGCAGTATGATGGATAAGTCAGGGTTTGGTGAATGCCACTAGAACATACATCTCGGACTATTATGTGTCAACTGTAAAGTTTGGTGGAGTTGTTTTTCTGGGCTTGGCCTGGGCCTCTAAGTTCCAGTTCTCCAGTTCCAAAATAAATTCCAGAAAGACATGTGTGGATGAGTTTGATGTGTAAGAACTTGACTGGCCCGCTCATAGCCCTGATCTCAACCCCATCCAACACCTCTGGGATGAACTAGAACAGAGCCAGGCCCTTTTGTCCAACATCTGGCTTTACAAATGCCGTCATGAGAATTTTTGAACATTCATCCGTAAGACACTTTCCAAAATCTTGTAGAAAGCCTTCGCAGAGGAGTGGAATCTGCTATAGCTGTAAAAGGGATGTCATAAAAGCATAGGTGTAATGTGTGCAAATACTTTTGCAAATATAAACAGTTGCCAATCAGCTATTATAGCTGACATTCGGATTCCGTCCATACAAAATAGCACATTTATCTCTGAATCAGACAGCTTCTGAAAAATTGTTGACCATTCTGCACTGCACAAAAGCTTTCTGTTGCTGCAACTGAGCTCAGTTTTATGACGTGTTACATCAGAATATAAAATGCCACGTGCATACTTCAGGCAGATGAAATCAAAATCACATTTACATGACATTTAATTTTATATCTCGGGTCCACTCAGTCTTCCAGACACATATTTCATATATTGATTATATTTGTATATGAAGATGTTCAGCACTCTTAATCACTCTGTTCAGAGGCACTTCCTGCAACTGTCTGTGTCTCTTTTGTGCACTGCTCCATTAAATTACTCTCAATTCATTAGTTTCAATGGAGGAACACATATGGGAGGTTTTTATGTCTCCACCTTCCCAAACAACACTGTTTCTCTTTGTTCAGTAGTGGAACATTCTGTTACCTCCTTAATGCGGAAATGACAGAAACACTGCGTTTCTCATGCCCCTTTTAAAGCAAACACTCGTGTTCACCCTCTTGCATGAAAAATACATGAATCAACCTCATATTCATTTGGAGCTTTGACGTGTGCCAGCATTTAGGGCTTTTAGATGCTTTCATTTGTGAAAAGATAGCCAATGAACAAGTGGCTTTATACATCACAGCAGCCATACCCACTTCTCAAGGGAAGTTTGAAATTAGTGGTGGTTATAGGGTTTTATGGGCATATTCAGTCATTTCCTCAGACATTATTTACTTACCTGAAACACACATGCACAACAGAGAAATGATGTCAGATCAGCTCAAGTTATCACCATCCCACCAACCCTGCCTGCATCACTTGCATTTTCAAACCTGCTATATAATGTGACAGAGAGAAAAGGCTTAGTACAGCCACGTGGAAAAAGAAAGTTTTCAGGATTGTGAAAAATATAAGCGCACCTCATGATACAACAGCTTGTAGAACCACCTTTAGTAGTAATGACATGAAGTTATTGTTTTCTGTTTGTCTTTACTGGTCTCTCACCTCATTGTGGAGGAATATTGGCCCACTCTTCTTTACAAACGCTTCTATTTATTGAAATTTGTAGGCATTCATTTATGCACAGCTCCCACCACAGCATTTCAGTTGCGTTGAGGTCTGGACTTTGACTGGGCCATTGCAACACCTTGATTCTTTTCTTTTTCAGCCATTGTGTTGTAGATTTGCTGCTGTGCTTAGGATCATTGTCCGGTTTAGCCCAAGCTTTAGCTGTCAGACAGATGGCCTCACATTTGACCCTAGATTACTTTGGTATACAGAGGAGTTGGTGGTTGACCCAATGACTGCTAGATGCCCAGGTCCTGTGGCTGAGAAACAAGCCCAAATCATCACACGCCCACCACCGTGCCTGACAGCTGGTATCAGGTGATTGGGCTGATATATTCTGTGTGCTTTATTGCCAGACATAGTGCTGTGCATTATGGCCAAACATCTCTATTTTGGTCTTGTCTCTCCTAGTGACCTTGTTTCAGAAGTCTTGTAGTTTGTTCAGATGCAACTTTGCAAACCTAAGCCGTGCTACCACGGTGCTGGCATGAGGTTTTCTCATGGCATCACTTCCAAATAAACCATATTTGTCTGGTCTTTTCTAATTGTGCTGTTGTGAACTTGGAGATTTAACTTGCTAATTGAGGCCTGCAGCGTCTGAGATGTCGCTCTTGGGTTTTTAGCAATGCACAGTCTGACCTTGGGGTGAATTTGCCGGGATGTCCACTCCTGGAAAGATCGTGGCATTGTGTTAACACATGCCTGAATGCACCAGACCACCAAAGCGAAAGCACTTCTGCTTTTATAGGGGTGACAAGTGGCTGTACTGGATGATCAGTTTATCAAGATTAGCAGTACCTGGCTATTACTTAACCTCCTAAGTCCTATGGAAGTATTAAGTGTGAACTTAGTTTTTCACAGGACTGCAGTCCTGTGAAACATGGCCCAAAAACACAGCATGTCACATGTCTATTGTAGTGTTGATTTAACAGTCATCTTGTCCAAGGAGTCCCCATGGACTGCCTTCATGTACAGCAATAGGGGTAAAGTACAACTTTTGTGACAAACATATATTTGTCCATTGCATAGGTACTGCAAAAACCAGTGTATTCTTTGTGAGTTAAGCTGCAGTATGGACCGGAAATGAAAACAAAATGCATCTGTCATCATTGTCACTGCAGATATCAATCATTTATTTGCAATAATGTACCAACAAACATCCAGGCCCTGTTGAACATAATTACATTTCAGCTGTTTAATGGAGGAGACGAGTACTGTGGGGTGAAGCAGTAAATTCTACAATACCATGGGGTCTTAAGGGGCAGCTCGTGCTTCTTCATCATCCCCTCAGATATGGAGTGATGTCACTGTCTTTGTTGACTGTCTTCGGTACATAATGGCCCCTCAGCGTCACTACAGAGAAAACAGCAGGCAGTAACTCTGAAAATAATGGCCTGAATTGTACAAACCAATGGGGCAGCTAGTGATTAAGGGCCTGAAGGTGTATTATCTTTGAGAGACACCTGCAGCCACAGTTGGTGATGAACGACTGTCCAAGACATTGCAGTAGAATATTGTGTATGTGTGTGTATGTGTGCAAGAGAGAGTGCACTGTATTGTATTGTATTAATAAACACCTTTTGTGGCTCTAGAAGTTTTTTCTAGAATCTTATTTCAGTAGAATGGCAAGTGAAGATGTGGATACTCAAGAGGTGCAGCTGTCCAGTGCTATTGTGTGCTTATGGCTGACTTTGGCAATTTTACTATTCCACATGCATGAACTATATCTGAAAACAAAGCTTATGACAGCATGATCGCATTATATTTTGCTCGATCTTCTACAATTTTAGTTCAATTTTTCTTTTTAATCTTACTGTTTCTTTGCGAAAAAGGCAAATATTGATAAAGACGTGGCGAAAAGTGATACATTTTATATCTATATTTAGCAGAACGGAGGAAATTCTGCATTTGTGCAAGTAAGTATTTCCACTAGGAGCTATATGTGTGACCAAATAAATAAATAAATAACAGACGCTTATGCTCACCGGCCGCTTCATTAGGAATACCTTTTCAACTACTCGTTAACAGGAATAAAGGCGATTTAGTGACTTTGAGCAAGGCATGGTTGTTGATGCCGCTGGTCTGAGTATTTCAGAAACTTATGATCTACTGGGATTTTCCCACACAAAACATTTCAAGGGTTAAGGTCAGAACACAAAGAGAAAATATCCAGGGGGCAGGTGTAAAAGCTTTGTTGTTTCCAGAGGCCTAAGCGGATAGGAAGGCAACAATAATTCAATAACTACTAAGGCATGCAGAAGAACATCTCTGAATGTACAACAAGTTGAACCTTAAGACAGGTGGGCTACACCAGCAGATGCCCACTCCTGTCAGCTAAGAACAAGCAACTGAGGCTATAATTCACACAGGCTCAACAAAATTGGACAACCGAAAAATGTCGCCTGGTCTGAGGAGTCTTGATTTCTTCTGTGACATTTGGCTGTTAGGGTCATTTTTTGGAGTAAATATAAAAGCACGAATCCTTCCTGCCTTATATCAACAGGTCAGGCTGGAGGAGATGGTGTGGGTGATATTTTCTTGGTACAGTTTGGGCCCTAGAACCAAGTTAAGATTGTACAGTCTACCCAAGTATTGTTGCTGACTACGTCCAACAATTTATGACCACAGCATACCCATCTTCCTGCTTCCAGCAGGATAACGTGCCAAGTCACAAAGTTCAACTCAACTCAAACTGATTTCTTGAATACGACACTTAATTCACTGCACAGAAATGGCCTCCACAGTCACCAGATCTCAAGCCATCAGAGCACCTTTGGGATGTGGTGGACCAGGAGATTCACATTATGGACGTTCTGCTGACAAATCTGCCGCAACAGTGTGATGCTATCAAGTCAACATCTGAGCAGTGCTTCCAGTACCTTGTTGAATCTATGCCTTGAAAAATGAAAACAGTTCTGAAGGCAAAAGGGAGTCCAACCCAGTACTAACAAGGTGTACCTATTAAAGTGGCCAGTGCAAGGAACATCCAGTTTGACCTTTCCAAATGCCTGCTATGTGATACAGTCACGGATGACCAAACATAGGATTTCAGCAGAAGCTAATGAATAACATTTAAAGACCCTTAATACTGTATTTTATGTAACTGGATACCTGTTTCACAAGTATTTTGATGTATGAAAAGCATAATGGAAGTGTGTCACGGTCCTGCATTTTTGTAATTTAGTTTTGTACATCTTGAGCATCTCTATGGTTTTGGAGTTTCCTATGTTTCCCTATTTGTTCATGTACATTGGAATGTTGCCTTAGTTCTGTTTATTGTTACAGTTTTTACTCATCTGAGCCTTCCTTTGTTGCTTTCAGTTCTCCAGTGTTTTCTCTGTTCTTGTCTGATGTCAAGTTACTGCTGTGTCATGCTCTGCCTTGTTTTCTGTTCCTGTTTTATTTTGAAGCCTGTTTAGTCTTGTGCATTGTGTTGAATTTTACTTCCTGCCACCTGTGTTCCTCTCCCTCCTGTCCCTCATTTGCTTATTAGTCTCCGCCTGCCAGCTCCACGCCCCCTGCCACAGTCTCTGCCTGCTCTTCCTCACCGGAGAACATAACATTCCATGAGTGTTCTGCTTATCCTGCTGCTTCCGCTCCCCTTCTACCTGAGTCTACATCCTCTTCTCATGCTCCGCCTTCAAGGAAGAAGCGCTGACCCCGCCGACGCCACTCAGATTCTCCTGCCTCCGCACCACCCAGCATCCAAGCCTCTTCGCCACCGACTTGCGTGATGGAGGAAACTCGGGTTGGTGCCCCTCCGTCCCTGTGTTCTGGTCCTGCGTCTGTGCTCCTCAGCCGTCCTGCCTCATCACTGCTGTTCTGCTGACAGAGGCAATGCTGAGTGGAGCTGCAGCTTTTTCCCCGCCTGTCTCTGACCCAAGGAGGAGAATCTTTAAGTCTTGCCCTGTCCCAGCCCCGAGGACGAGAGCGTTGGAGCGGCATGTAGAGGAGCAGCAGCAACCAGCAGAGTTGCAGCAGGAGGAGCCGCGTGCCCCAGAGCTGCAGCCGGAGCAGCCGGAGGAGACACGCACCCCAGAGCTGCAGCCAGAGCAACCGGAGGAGCCGGAGGAGCCGCGCGCCCCAGAGCTGCAGCCGGAGCAGCCGGAGGAGCCGGAGGAGCCACGTGCCCCAGAGCTGCAGCCGGAGCCGGAGGAGCCGGAGGAGCCCAAGCCTACCCAGGAACCAGAGGTATTCTCACACTCTTCTGTTTCTCCCTCTTCTCCCGAGAAAAGAACCAAGGTGTTAGGGCCTCCTCCCCCTGGTGTCGGTGCCCCTAGCGTCTGTGCCACCTAAAATTGTGCCCCTGATGCTTGTGCCGCCTGTCCCAGAGTCTGTGCCCCTGGCACCTGAGCCGCTCGACCCGGGGCCTGTGACCCTGATGTCGGCACTGTCAGTCTCCCCTGCCTTCGTGTTTTTTCCTTTGTCCTCTGTGTGTCTGCCTAAAGCCGTAGTGTCTGTGTCTAAACCACTTGTTCCCGTGCTTAGCAGCCCTGTCTCTGTCCCTGTCCCCGTGCTAAGCCTCTCTGTCTCTGTCTCCGTCCCCATGCTAAACCGCTTTGTCTGTATTTTCTTCCTTTCCCTCTTGTTTGGTTTCTTTTCACCCTCTGGTTCTGGGAATGGCTCCCCAGCCTAGTCTGCTCCTCCGCCATCCTCTCCATCTGCCACCAGTAAGGGGACCTCTGTACCAGGCCCCTCGGCCACCAGAGTGGTGGTCTTCCAGCAGGCCTCCAGAGCTGCCTTTCTGGCCGCTAGGGTGGTGGTCTTCCGGACTCTTGGTTCGCCCACCAGAGGGGTGGTCTCTCTGCCGGCCTCCTCGTCGGCCGCCCGAGCGGTGGTCTCTCTGCCGGCCTCCTCGTCGGCCACCGAGTGGTGGCCTACAGACTGTCTTTGGCCTCTCTGTGCCCAGACTTTTGGACCTTTTGAACGTTTGAGAACCCTGATGCCCTTGTGGCCCTAATTTTGAATTTTTGTTTGGACTCTTTTTCTAGAGAGCCTTCTGAACTTTTGGACCTTTTCCCTGGTGGCCTCTGTGTTTTTGGACTTTTGTCATTATGCTTCTCGTTTTGTTTTGGCCCTCCTTCCAGACCCCCTCCTCCCACCCGTGGCAGGTTTCCTTATTTTTTTTGTTTTAGGGACATCGGGAGCTGAATAAAGCCTTTTTAGTTCTTCAGTCAGTCTCTGAGTCTGCATATTTGGGTCCTGCCTGCGCTCTCTCTCACACCAACCATGACAAAGTGTATCTAATGTGAGTGTAACTAACATGTTTTCTTTCATTGATGTATAAAACTGAGGTTTTGTTTTCAATAGTTTATGGACAACAAAGGCACTCAGTGGCACAGACGGATATGATTTCATCTGCTCTATGAAGAAAAATGATCTGCTCTATGTGTTACTTTTCTGTTTGACTGCATGAGTGTAAATTACAGAGTGTATGCTGTATTTCTGTTCTATTCATATGTTTGAAAATGTGTTCCACTCTGCTGTGTTACTAAATCAAGCAGCTTCCCATGTATTTCCTCTGTACTCAGTGATGTGGTAAATGAACAAGCCCGATGACGCATTCAGTCCATGTCATGAATAATCCAAGACAACATGTTGTATTGACTATTGTCTATGGCCCATTGTGTAAGTGTATAAGTGTATACTCACGGGTTGCTTTGATGCTGTTAGCTATCCTGAACTCCTGTGTTAGTCTACAGAAAATTAAGCTTGACATTTGAATCTGGCCTTTCTCCAAGAAGATTATTAATTATTTGTCAGTCAATCAGCAGGAGCTCAGAGCAGATACAGACACTCAATATTTTGAGTGCAGTGCATCTCAAAATATCACAGCTGTATAATCATGAAGCAGGCTTTCAGCAATGCAATTCACTGCTTTAGTCATATATTAAAGCGTATTAATGTGAAGGTCGTTCTTAATATGCATTTTAAGACCTTTATTTAAAAACTTTTTCATATCAGTATCAAACTGTTCCTTGCAAACAGGAATTTACCCTTTAATGGCCACCTGGACAGCTGGTCTGTTGCTCAGTCCGCTTTTTTTCCCCATCCTGAAGGATTGGAGCTCATGGAAGTAAGTTTTTCAACATTCTTGGTCAGCTGTGTGGGCATAGTTACCTGTGAAATGTCCGAACAACTGGGTGTACCATAAATGTAGTTTGATGCAACTATTAAACTTCCCTTCTGGCTGTATTTTCAGCCACAATGTGGCAAGACATTAAGACATTATGAAAATATATTTCCTGCATTTCCACACAGCCTAGTCATTTAAATAAACATTAAAAAAATGTAAAATAAGGCATCCACATCTCAAATGTTACTGAGAATAATAGAAATGTGTATATTATGTAGTCCAACTATGATGATTAAAATAGTTGCTGGGAATCTTGATGCCCTTCATTTTCACTTAATGCAATATTTGTAAGGGGAAACAGTCAGGCACCACACAGAAGCGGATTACTAACATACTGTAGTAAAAGCCTAGAAGGGCATAACCAATAAAGAAACAAGAAATCTGGTGGCATCTATGTGACACAGGCTTAGTGCAGGTATGTCAGGCAAGGGATATGTAACCAAATAGTCAGCATTTTTGAATTTTAGCTGAACGCCTTCTGTTGTAATACATTTATTCATTTGAAAAACTGGGTGGTTTGATGGAAAAAACGAGTTATGTTCTACCAAAGAACAAAAGCTGAAAGTCTGATCTCTTTTCTCATATTTATTTGTTGATTTCACACACAAATGTCCTCAGTGCACAGCAAAAGCAAATTAACTAGTCTTGCTGTTCCAATACTTTTAGAGGGGACTAGAAATAAAGTGATGCTGCTGATAACACATTCTCAGTGACACATTTTTTTGTAACTTTGCCTTGGTACACTTAGAGTTGATTCCATTGATTCAATGCGTTGAATTTGCATTTAGTAGCTGGTCACTGACACTCTCAATATGAGGTCCAAAGAGATGTTGCTATTAGGCTGAAAAACCAACATAAATCAGAGATATAGCAAAAAACTTTAGGAGTGGCCAAAACAACAATTTGGAACATTCTTAAGAAGACGGGATGCACTGACCAGATCAGCGATGCCAAAAGGCCTGGAA
Source organism: Etroplus canarensis (assembly GCA_015106775.1). Classification (NCBI taxonomy): domain Eukaryota; kingdom Metazoa; phylum Chordata; class Actinopteri; order Cichliformes; family Cichlidae; genus Etroplus; species Etroplus canarensis. Next base: position 4,199 of record VUQH01081991.1, on the reverse strand, counting down.
GACCATAGAAGAAAACTAAAGTGGATGATTGCAGAAATCTTTCCATGGTTAAGAAAAACCCTTCACAACATCTAGCCAAGTATAAACAACACTCTGAAGTCTATAATCAAGAGCTGCCTTCATGAAGAATAGGCCAGATTACATTCTGCCAGAAAACATCTAAAAGAGCCTACCCAGTTCTGAAAAAAATGTCTTTGGACAAAGGAAACCAATATGAACTTGAACCAGAACAGTGGGAAAAGAAAAGTTTGGTGAAAGAAAGGGACAGCTCATAATCCGAAGCATACCACATCATCTGTCAAGCATGATGGAGGCAATGTTATGGCATGGGTATGTATGACTGCCAGTGGAACTAGGTCACTAGCGTTTATTGAAAATGTGACTGCTAATAGGGGTTGCAGGATTCATTTGGAAGTGCACAGGGCTACACCCTCTGCTCAGATTCAGCCAAATGCTTCACAGTGCAAATGGAGACTTGACCAAAAGTAAACTGTGAAAGCAATTTATTACAAAAGCAACTCCAGAGTTTCTCAAGGCAAAGACATGGGATTGGCCAAATCAGGCACCTGATCTCAACCCAAAAGAGTAGCCTTTCTCTTACTGAAGACAAAACAAAAGGCAGAGAGACACACAAACAAGCAACACCTGAAAGCAGCTGCAGTAAAGATCTGGCAGAGCATCTGAACCGAAGAAACACAGCATTTGATGATGTCCATAGGTTCCAGACTTCAGGAAATCATTGACTGCAAAGAATTTTCATCCAAGTATTAAAAACAGTCCTTATAAGTAAAATTATATGAATTTGTCCCATCACTATTGAGCCTCTTAAAATGGGACACTGTGTATAAAAATAGCTGTAATTCCTAAACAGTTGATGCAAATCCTTTGCCAAACCCTTTGAATTAGAGCTGAATGTCTGCACTTCAATCAGAGTAAGACTGATTTAAAATTCACTGTAGTGGTATACAGAGACAAAATTACAACAAAATGTGCCTGTCAAAAGATTATGTCTAATCTGTCTTCTCTGTCATCGTTATTACTATTAATTTCTTTACATATATAACATATTACAAATTTTAGTTTCCTCATCATCAGATGATATGCTAAGAAAGTGAAACCCACATACACACAAGCACAGGTCACTCCTAATGAGGAGTCATGACACTTACAGTGACGCACAGAGTGACGAAAAGGGGGAGTGGACAGCATGTGGGAGATAAGGGCTCGAGGCATATTTTAAAGACGTCACAGGTAGCAGCTACATTTGGATGGGCGACACTTGAAGTGAAGAGAAACTGTCCTGGAAATCTATAAATGTGCCAAACTCAGCCAACTGGATTCTCGATTTATGTGCTATAACCCATATGTTTGTTAATACAGAAAATCCTGTCCTCGGGCACTTCTCCTGGCCTCGTCCCGACCTTCTTCATTCTTCTCCAGTTAAAATCCTGATGCAGTTTTATCAGCAAGAAAATGTGTTCACTCAGGCAATGTGTTTCGGGGCATGTGGTTGATACAGATCGGTATTTTCCCTTGGATTTATCGGCCTACATGTTGTTTTCTTGATATGCCATTGTCCTTCTCTCAGAGGTGTTTAAAATGCCACAAGGTTGCCTTTTATTGTCACATTTTCCTTTCAGTTTTCTTTTAGTTCATTCTTATTTCTATCCTTCATTGAATTATACATTTTTCAGGTACAAACAGATTTTTAGGTTGTGTGCAATTTCAGCCTCTCTAGTAATGTCTTTGTGCTAGAAAGCTGCACGTGTGCTTTAGGTTTCTTAATTGCCCTGTATAATTTGAATAAATCTCCTCCCACGATAGCTGAACCTCATGACAGGAAACAATGAGCTGGTCACGCTCAGTGACTCAAACTTTATGATGTGTAGGAAAGCCAGTTCCTGAACATGATGTTCGCGGGAAATAAAGAGAACTGCATGAACATTTTGTGGAAGTGGAGGGCAATCATAGGAGTGAGAATATAAATATCCACATTTAAAAATTATCAAATGACACTTAGAATTGATTGCAACCTTTTAAAAATTGAACAAAAAGCATAATTACTGCATGGCATCTTCCCATGGGGTGATTATCCTACTCGATTACAGCCAATCACAGACAAATTGCATTGTAGTGGTGAGGGTTTGTGCAAGCACCATCTGCTCACATAAAAGCATCAGACTTGCCTCTAGATTTTGTTTCAGTAATTTTCGTCCACGTCACAGCTGAGAATGTCATTGCAAATTAACTGTCTAGTTAGGTATTTTGGGAAACGGACGGGGAGAAGGGGAGGATGACAGACGGAGAGTGAGGGAGGAAAACCCTTACAAAAAGCAGCTTCAGTGTACACTTTTGTCCTCCCCAAGTTGAGAAAAATCTGCATTTCTGCTTGAGGGGAGGACGCGTCTGTGTGTTTGCCTGATGCAGCTGGACCCGGGTTGGGATCACCATGCGTCATCAAGACATGGTGCACAGTCATTTCCCAAAAGTACAGCTTTTCTCATTCAGACCACTCAACGAGACTTTCATAGCTGTGGAAAGTGAATTTGCTCAAGTGGAAGAACTTTTCTCAAGGATGTCCTTTTCTAGAATATTTCACTTTTAGACAAATTCATACAGTTTAAATGTCCTAATTTAGTTTGTATAAATACAGTGTTACATTTTTCCTCCACCCCATCTCTATAAGCTTGCTTTATGTGCTTAACGGGTCATGGTACAAATTAAAATTTGAGTTAGGTAAAATTATCCAATATTTCTATAAATGCAAGATTAAACCAAAAAATAAATTAAAATTTGTTTTACAGAACTTTTTACTCTACCTGTATATAGAGAAAAGTATTCTTCTTACTGTAATCATTGAATTCAGGTGTTTCATTCAGTCCCTTTGCTACATGTTTATAAAATCAAGCACCTAACCAAGCAGTCTGCCTTTGCAAACATTTGTGAAAGAATGGGTCGTTTTAAAGAGCTTGCTGAATTCCAGCATGGTACTGTAATTGGTTGCCACCATTGCAAAAGGCAGTCGGTGAAATTTGTTCCCTCCAAGATGTTCTACAATCAACTTTAAGTGGTGTTATTTCTGAGTGGGAGCTTTTAGGAACCACATCAACTCGGCCACAAAGTGGGAGACTACACGAAATTACAGAGAGGGGTCACCGAGTGCTGAGGTGTATAGGCAGACCTCGTGAAGTTAACGAGCTGGATTGCAGAGTGCTGAGGTACATAGTGTGTAAAGTCACCACCACTCTGCTGACTCAATAACTGCAGGGTTCCATACCTTCTCTGGTATTAACATCAGCATATAAACAGTGCGCCGGGATCTTCATGGCATGGGTGGCTACATGCAAGCCTTACATCATCAAGCATAATGCCAGGCACTGGAGTGGTGTGAAGAAGCTCTGCCAACTGAGAGGTTTGGTGGAGGATAAGGTTATGGGGTTGTTTTACTGGGGTTGGCCTGGGCCCCTTACCTATAGTGCAGGAAACCATTCTGGACAACACTATGCATCCGACTTTGTGGAAATAATTCAGGAAAGGCCCTTTTCTCTTTCAGCATTACGGTGCCTCAGTGCACAAAGCAAAGTCCTTAAAGGCATGGTTGGCTGAGTTTAGTGTGTAAGAACTTGACTAGCCCTCACAGAGCCCTGACCTCAACTCCATCTAACACCTTTGGGATAAACTGGAATAGAAATTGAGAGCCAGACCCTCTCATCCAACATTTGTGACTTCTTCTTCTTTCGGCTGTTCCCGTTAGGGGTCGCCACAGCGGATCATCTGCCTCCATCTCATCCTATCCCTTGCATCCTCTTCCCTCACACCCAACCTCTGCATGTCCTCCTTCACTACATCCATCAATCTTCTCTGTGGTCTTCCTCTTCTCCTCCTGCCTGGAAGCTCCATCCTCAACATCCTTTGTCCAATATATCCACTATCCCTCCTCTGAACATGTCCAAACCATCTCAGCCTTGCCTCTCTGACTTTGTCTCCAAACTTCTCAATATGAGCTGTCCCTCTGATGTACTCATTTCTAATCCTGTCCATCCTGGTCACTCCCAGGGAAAATCTCAACATCTTCAGTTCTGCCTCCTCCAGCTCCACCTCCTGTCTTTTTGTCAGTGTCACCGTCTCCAAACCATACATCATGGCAGATCTCACCACCGTCTTGTAAACCTTCCCTTTCACTCTTGCTGCTATCCTTC
>VUQH01081986.1:0-13682 GCA_015106775.1 Etroplus canarensis | reverse complement strand
CCCCCCATCAGTTCCAGAAAAGCAGCAACCTCCGTACATAGGCTAAGTTCAGTACTACCTTCAGCTGCTCCCTTGTAGTATTCCCAAAGCGTCACCACAGCAGATTAATCCACATTGGAAATTTGGCAGAACTTTTACACCTGATATTCTTCCTGACACATCCCTCCATTCTGAGAGGGGCTTGTTTCCCCACTTGCAATTGAACCAGGGACGTTCCACTTGTAAGGCGAATTTGTAAACCACTACACTATGGAGACACTAAATTCAGGATTACCAACACTTAAAAAAGCCAGTATCACTGTGTTTTCAGAATTACGGTATGGAAAACAAACATAAGCATCAGTTCTGGTGACAGTCCCCATCACAACACAAAAAAATACCAGCCATCTAATGAATTAGACAGGAATTTCACAATCTATTTATGAGTTACTTTCTATCAATCAATTATTTATTAAACATGATAAGTATAGATCTCTTAAATCAGACCAGGGAATCAAACATGAGTAGCAACGTAACATTGTTTCTCACTGACGTAGCCCACCAGTGGAAAACATCAAAAATAACCAATGATTTGGAAGGATGTGAATAAGACTATAGGCATCTCACATCTGAATGAGGAAAACCAGCCAAGCAACCGAGGAGAACTTTAAAATTAATTCAACATCCTTTAATTACAAAGCCACTCCTCGCATCACACTGTTGAAAAGATAGGCATGGCGTTACTGTTGACACACCTGCAGCATCATGCGAATTACAACCAGAAATATCAGTTAGCAGGTGTAAATTCCTAGATGACTAATGCTGGAAGAAATCCAGCTTAGAGAGAGACGGGGCAGGACAGAAAATATGAAGGTATGAAAGGTGAAGCATCGCACTAAACCGCCTTCTGATGACTGCCTCTGCCCAACTGATCTATAAGTGATAATATCCATCTGACGGCAGCTGGGAAAACCTCACAGGGCAGCCTGCCAGACAGCAAGCTGCCAACATCCACAGCCCTCCACCACCTCCTCATCATCCTCCTCCTCCTCCTCCTCTTTTACAGGGCAGCCTGTCAGACCTGATCAGCTCTGCTCATCAAGGATGTCAGATTTCACTATCACACCTTGTCCGAACCTATTCCCCGATTTCTCGCCCATCGAAGCAAGTTTGTAAGTCTGTAATGAGTGAAGATGCTGAAAAGATGAGATCACACCTGCAGAATATCAAAGCCTCTGAATGACTGCAGAAATGTTATGATATTGGAATAGGCTCACAGTGAAATGCACCACCACATTCTCCTTTCTAGCTGAAAGGCTTCGGGCTCTGCATTGTTAAAGGGTTCAAATGTGACATAAGCGTGGCTGCAACATCAAGAGCATCATAAATCAGTTGTTTATAACACTGTCACGGCGGGTTATCTCCTGTCACAGCCTATCAGAGGTTAATCTGGCTTGGTATCGCGTCCCACATCTCCGGTCAGAGCCTGATCAGCTGGCTGGCAGTGATTGATCCCCGCACGGAGCACAGAAATCGATTTTCACGGTGCCCGTTTGGTGGTTTGAGGGTGATGCCGAGCAGCAGGCTAACAGGCTACCCGGCTAACACACCACGGTGGGACGCACAAGTCTCACACGTCATTACACTGAAGGCAAAAAGCGACGTCAATGGATATTACCGAGAATCTGGTGGGAAATGCCAAATCGTGAGTTTGTTGTGTGACAAAGCGCCTCGGCAGCAGGTTGTTTGTGCGCTAGCCTCGGCTAGCTGACACCGCATCGGCGGCGCTAGCATCAGCTAGGCTAGCCCCGTTATAAAGAACAGAAACTACTCCCTTTTCTCCTCCGTGCTTGTGGCAGCCTACCTGGACATAGTTGCTCTCGCAGTACTCCGCGACTCTTTCCAAATTGGTGAAGCTGTCCAGCAGCGCGCTTCGTCCTGCTGGAATCTCCTCTTCCAGAAGCATTTGTAGCTCCGCCATTTTCACATCTTTAGCGGAGAGGTGTGCGTCGCGCTCTCTGGCGCCGTGGTGGCCGTGTGCGGTACTGCAGGGCTCTCCCGGCAGCTGGGCTTCCCAAAATTAACAAGGTTTCAAACTGAGCTGCATTACAGCTGACTCCCCACTGCTGAGTGCTTCAGTGGTTATGTGGCTTGCAAAACACTTTAGTCATATTTTTTTATTAGCCTTCAGTTCACAATATTTAACTTGGTGAAGAAAATAGTTGCAATAAAAACTATTAAATTCCCTGGAGTTGGGCCCTCTTATTATTTTTTATTCCTCTCTTAAGCTTCACTTACAGCTCAGCCAGCCTGGAGCAGGGGAGAAATTAGGATGTTGCTTCTCCTTCGATAAGGCTGATAACATTTAATTTACAGCAGCAAGAATCACTTAATTAACTCATTAACATTCAGGACCAGAGGTATCACCTTTCCCAGCAGAAGACTAAGATGTTTCTACAACCCCAATTCCAAAAATGTTGGGACACTGTGCAAAATAGAATTAAAAACACAAAGCAATTATTTGAAAATCTCATAAAGCAGCATTTCATTCATGAAGGAATTCAAAAAGTGAGACATTTTACTATTTCATGAAAAATACTGCCTCATCTTCAATTTGTTAGCAGTAACGTGTCTAAAAAAAAAAAAGTTGGGATAGGGCAACAAAATGCAAGAAAAGGAAGCGGTTCGAAAAAGAAACAACTGGAGTAATATGTTGCAACTAATTGAGTTTATCGGCAACAGGCCAGCAATGTGATTGGATACAAAAAGAGCACCTTAGAGAGGAAGCGTAAACACAGGCAGAGGTTCAGCAATCTGCCAGAAACTGCATCTACAAATTGTGGAGCAATTTCAGAATATTGTTCCTCAATGTAAATTGCAAAGACTTTGAATATTCCATCATCTACAGTATATAATATTATCAACAATTCTGCATCCTCCAGATTAAAGAGGAGATAGGCAATCTGGCTTGTAATTCACATTCAGTTCAAAAGCCTGCATCTCTGATGTTATGAGGGTGCATTAGTACTGAAAGGTATTTAAAGGTTTGAGAGCAACATGCTCCCCTCCACATGCTCCCTTGAAATTTCCTGCCTGACTGGATTGTGCCCACTCTGAAGTTTGGAGGAGGGATAATGGTGTGGGGCTGTTTTTCTGGGTTAATCTGGGTCCCTTAGTTCCACTGAAGGGAAATTTTAATGCTTCAGCTTAAGACATTTTAGACAATTCTGTTTCCAAATTTGTTGGAACAGGTTCTGTCCCAGCATGACTGCACTGCACAAATCAAGGTCCACAAAAACATGGTTAGATGAGTTTGATGTGGAAGAACTTGACTGGCCCGCACAGAGCCCTGACCTCAACCCAGTCCCACATGTTTGGGATGAACTAGGACAGAGACTGCAAGCCAGGCCATCACATCCAACACTGATGTCTGACCTCACAAATGTTCTTCTGGATGGGCAAAAGTTCACACAGACTCACTTCAAAATGTTGTAGAACACCTTCCCTGAAGAGTGGACGCTGTTACAGCAGCAAAGGGGAACCAACTCCATATTAATGTGTATGGATTTAGAATGGGATGTAGTTTTGTTTATATACTGTAACTCTTAATTCTATCCAAAACTTTTTTGACTTGTTTAAATGTAAATTGTGAATCTATTAATAATGCATTTGAAGACCTTTGTCAGGCATCAACAAGAAAGTTTTTAACACCTTTTCCTCAGAACAAATGCACAACATATTAACTTTAAGACAGATTTTTTCATCAAATAAAATAAGAATGCTTCAATGATTATTTTGTTTTAAATAAAACTAATAAAATGCTAAATTCATCAGCTGAGACACCTAAAATGAAACCCTTAACATATTTACATCTAAGGATGAACAAGCAGTAGTATAAAATCTACACTGGCTGATGTAATTTCTCAAAGGTTCAGTTGTAATCTTGAAATCTGCCATCTTTACTCATTAAAAATCAGACTTTTTGAGATACTTCACAGGGTAAACATAAGACATTTAAGTATTTGAAAATAATCTGCATTAGGGACATGAAAGAAAAACAAATGACACACTGAAATCTTCATTAATTTTTAATGTTTTTAAAAAAGGAATGAAATGTGAATTTTGGCTCTTTTTTGTACAAAAACAAGCCCCACAACATTGAGAAACTTGACTCAAGCCAGGTGTTCTGGAAATATAGAAATGTTCAGAAGCACAGACCTTTAGTCAGTGACTTTTCCTCTTTGAAGAGACAGGTGCAAATTGGACCTGAAGACAGAAAAGCTAATAATGTGCTCAAGGCCTCCAACTGCTATGCAGCAAAAGTAACAGAGAGACACCCAATGGAAACAGATGTGGTTCAAACAGGGGGAAAAGAGTCTTTAAAATCCTACAAATTAAGAGTTTCAGTCCAAACTACCAACATGATGTTGGAAAGTTATGACGACCTCTAATATGTAATACTCTGATGGTAATTTCATTCATCAAGATGTTAAATTTGTTATTCTTTCCTCTTCTCTCTGAGGGGCTTCCTACATTAATTTTAGCTGCTTCTTCTGCTGATGGTGATCCAGGTTTCTTCCTTTGGTGTGGACACCAGCTCAGATCGGATCTCAGCGACTTGTCCCTTCAGCCGGTGAAGCTTCAGCTGTCGCACCAACGTGCCGAGCAGGACTGTAGCCACAGTGTAGGCGAACCTGTTGGAGAACATATGAAACTGATGCAGGATACCCAAATGCAGACCAGAAAGTTGAAAAGCTTGTTTTTACTGCTCCAAAAAAAGCTTCAAATGGTTATCAAAATTCTTCAGAGTCACTCTAATGGGGTCTATATATACTGGATAATGTCTCTCTTTGGAAATTGTGCACATGCTTTTACCTCAGCTCTGGACACGTTTGATTCCCTGAGAAACCGAGTAGACAGAAGCTCTTCCTGGCCGATTCATCTTCAAATCGATCTGGGTCAAACCTGAAGGATGTCAAAGGAACCACTGAATCAGAAACTGGACGCAACAGTACATTAACTTAAAGGAAAAAGCTTGCAGTGCGAGGCTGTCGCTCTAGCTTAGCAATGGCTTCAGTTTTTCATTCTCTGGTGAAGCCTAAAGTGCCCTTTGATGAATGTGAGTTCTTGCAGAGTTCACAGGAACAACCTGATTTCCCAGTTGAGTCTACAGTCATGCTAACTGACTGAGCTAGATGTTAATCTGAGCAGGTTTCATGTTTGCAAAGTTCATTTTTTAGTTTTGCATACCACCATGAAAGCATTTGTTTAAAAACACATAACACAGTTTAGGCTGATGGGAATGTCATTAAATTTTCATGTACTTCCTTATGAAACTAAATACAACAGAGATGTGGTGGTGGCAGTAGAGGAGCAGCAAACAAATTAAAATTCGTTATCCCCCTGCAAAAAATGTGCAAATCCATGACGTAAAGGCTTTGAGATCACCAAATTCATGAGATTTTATCCTTTGGGCATCCTGGATCCATCCATATATTTGTAAATATCCTCCACATATGGGAGAGGCTTGACTATACCAAGACAGCCACAAGGTAAATCACACCCTGTTTTATTTTCTTTACTCGAAATATGGCCATAATTCACAAAATTAGTATCGTGTATTATTTAAGATTTGAAACTAACGACTGTGCCCATCAACTCATCAATACAGTGTTTACCGAGGTCACAGATCAAGAGAGAAGCAGGACCATTTTCCATTTTCTCAAAGACTTCAATAGAATCTTGATTTCTTTTGGGAGCCAGAGGAGTCTCCTCCCCCTGCTGGCTGGTACAAAGAATGCAGGGTTAAGGTATGTCAATGCTGGTTTCCATTTTCAGACCCTGAAGCTACATGTATTTTTATATATGTGGTACTGTGAAAAAGTCTCAGGACACCCTTCATTTTTTTTATATTTCGCTTCCAAGGAGCCAGACTGGCCTGTAGTTTTTCTTAAAAGTGGTCTCGAACAATAGTTCTCCAGGTTTTCCGAAGGCCTACTGCTCACCAAACATCATTAGAAATGGTCACAGTGGAAAGGTGGCTGACAAGAAGCCATTCTTAAGGAAGGGAAACTGGGAGAAAAAGCTGACTTATGCCAAATTACACAAATGGACTGACAATCAGTGGCCTTACAGAGTGATGAATCCAAATCATCATCTACATATATATGGAGGAGGTCAGGAGAGCGATACAAGAGTGAGTGTTTACAGCCATTAAACCACAGTAGAGGCTCTGTCGTGGTTTGGGGCTGCACTTCAGCCAGTGGTGTTGGAAAGCATCTGACTGGCAACAGCTTCACGTTTTACAGTGACAATAATTCCAAACACACGGTCACTGCAGTAAAAGCCTATGTGGATAGAAAAACACACAATGGAACATTGTCATGGACTGGCCTCCCCAGAGCCCAGACCTCATCATTACTGAAGCAGTGTGGTACCATCTTGTTGGAAATGGAACAATAGGCAGCAAACATTCAAAGAAGAGCTTTGGAATGTCCTTCAAGAACTAGTCCAGAAGACTGCTTTAAGAAATGACAAGAAAGCTTATCTAAGAGAGTTCAGGCTGTGTTGAAGAATAAAGGCAATCATACCTAATATTGATTTTCAAGCTTGTTAGAATTGTATAAACTCTGTTTTTGACTAATGTTCTGTATTTCCATTTATGTTTTCCCATGCTTCAACAGATTGTTGAACCTATTTCCCGTTTTCCTAGCAAATGAGGGTTGGCTCAAGACTTTTGCACAGCACTACAGCTGGAAATGGGGAAAAAAGCTCCTTCTAACAATAGTTATAAAATATCATCCCTGTGATTCTTTCTTGTTTTTAATCCCAGGCTTCAGATGGCTAGGCTTGAACTGGAGCTCTTTAAATATTGAAGAAGAACATGACAAACTAAAAGGTAAAATGCATAAAAAGTCAACCTGTACGGGCTGTCCCAGGTTTCAGCATCTTGCAGGACCACTCCCAAAGCATAGATCACCAATGTCTGAAATATGACAACAACAACAACATCTTACTATCTTCACATGTAGCATCACTACTGTGTTATGTGTTGTGTCTATTTTGGAGCCCAGAAAATCTTAAGACACAAAACACTCTAACAGGACTGAAAAATAAGAATATCACCTGATTTATTCAAAGATAACTATTTAGAAGTGGTAGTTATCCAAAAAAATCCACTAACTGATTTTTGTTTTGTTTAGCTTGCTCACAGTTAACAGAACAAACACTGTGTTTGTCCGGCTGAAATAATCTGGCTGCAAGCTGCAGACGGCAGGAAACTAAATACCTCTTTGGGGATGACGTGCTGATCGACTTTGCCCTCCACTTCCTGAAGACGAGCCGCGATGGGGGTGAGCTTGGCAGTCCTCACTGTCTCGTTGAGAACCTGTTGGCAGTATCTTTGCAAAGACAGAATTGTGATCAGATCAAGGTTACTGAAGACACCAAACACGAAGGACAAAACAAGAAGTGTATCCATCCCCCTTACCTGAGCTGAGGAATCTTATCCAGAGAAACCGGATCAGAACCCAAAACATCCTCCAGCTCCTTGTACAGCTTGTCCTGGACTTCCTCTGAATTGGACAGGAAGTGAAGAGCCCAGATACACACTGTCAAAACACAACAGTTTAGATTTCAGATGTGGGGATTCAGTTTAAATTGGAAGGTTTGTGGTTTCTTTTCTTAGTCTAGGGATGCTTTAGTTGATTTTTCTGGACATGCAGCCTGTTCCTTCCTGACTTTCAATGAAAAGCATCCCCTGTTCATCTCAGTGTGAGGATAAAATGACATTCTGCAGGTTAAAAATGCACAAAAGAGAACTAAAAGTTAATATTTGTTTGCTTTCAGAGTTAAAATGTGCAGCCAGATGTGTGACTTACTGGCAGTCCTCATTGGTTTATTAATTAACTGTGAAGCTTTAACTACTCTGATTTAAGTCACTTACAATTTGCAGTGATGACACATCCAGCTAAAGTGAACACCATGCAGTCCTCCATGATCTGAAAAAAACAAACAAACAAAAAAAACAATAATATTGATTTCAGCACCTTTTTCTTACCTTTGCGGAACCACTGAGGATTTAAAACAGAATGTCATCAGTATTCACCTGTCGCTCTGTGAGGCTAGACTGCAGCAAAGTGTCCACAAACACTGTCTGCCTCCTCTGGGCTTTCCTCTTCTTTGCCACTGACAGCAACACGGACTCCATCTCTGACAGAGCTGACCACCGAGGAAGAATAAACAAACAAAAAAAAGATGAAAGTTGCAACAACTCCTGAATAATGTGATCACATTTACAGCTCAAAATCTGACATCCTACCCAAGAGGCTTTATAGACTTTGTCCTAAAAGCTGCTGGACATGCCCTAAAAAGTCTGAAAGTACAAAACTTGAAAAGTGATCGCCTTTCTCCAGTAACTGCACATCAGTAATGACTGGATGGGAAATTATTCATGCAAGGCAAGTCTCCTTTTGAGAACTGGGTGACCGTTGTGCTCTTTTTGACTAACATGAGGTCTGGTTAAAAATGTCATTGTTTGAACTTCTGAGTCAAGATTCAGCTTACCTATACGTAAACTCTCTGCCAATGTTACAAAGCAATCTCTATTTTTTTGCTCCCTCTAATTTAATTTTAGTTTTCAGCTTCCACAGAAAACACAAAGAAACACTGTACAAATGTTCTTCACCTCTGAGAAAACCCTGAAATTACGGAGCAGTCAAAGTCAACATCATGCCCTATTTTAGCTTCACAGACACCTGAGGGTTGGCACAAGTCCTCTGTTCTTTAACTTTGAGGCTTAACATATGCAGCATCAGCTGTCTTAAACTAAGATGAATGCCATCGGAAAGGGTGTCAGAGACAATAATGTGTATAAATTAATTAATGACACTGATATCTGCATGTTTTTTTTGAAACACCGTATTTAATTTCTTCCTCTCTTTATAAACTAAGAAATGAGAGGGGATGAGTACAGTTGCATTGTTTCTTCCATCAGTTACCTTTTTATATGTCTGACATGAATGTCCAGCTTCCTGACACTCTCACTGAGGTTAAAATAACTGCAGTTCAAGTCCTCTTCTTGCTTTCCAGCCCTTTAGACAGCACCCAAAATAAACTTCTGCCAAGCACCAGGTGTAGCAGCTGTCCTTGGCAGGTAAATCCCCATCAATCCCGCCAAAACAAAACCTGTCTGCTGATTAAGGTGGCAACACTGAATGTGCTCAGTCTGTCTGTCAAGAGGATTAACACACAGATAACATCTGAGCCTCTGCAAACTTTCCATTTGGTTTTTCCACACAAGGCCCGACACAGCTCCTACATGCCTTCAAGAACTCACTCACCTTTCTCATAGTGCGCTTTTCTGCTGGAGCTCTTCTCCAGGGAGCCATCTAGGTAGCCCTTCCCAATTTCTGACCAGATCTGGAAGCGCCAGTGAAAGGTGAACAGATAAACAAACAATGATCAGTTAGGGAGATTTAAACTCCCTGCAGCTTTAGATTTCAGAACTTTAACAGGGCGCTATTCTGGTTATCATCCCTTTGAAACAAAGTTTTTTCTCTTCTGTGGTGAAAGTAGCAGACATAAAATCAAACCTCATTTATTAGTGGACTCATTAGTGGCTTTTTAATGCTGAAGAATCAGGTACCTGTGAAAGTACCTCAGAAATTAAAAAAAAAGAACTACATCTTACAACAACAAAGCACATTTTGCCAAACTGAGATCGAAAAACCTAACTGGACCCTAAGCTTGCTCACCGCATCGTGGTTCTTGCGAAAGGAAATGACTTCAGCATCGTCTCCGAAGTGCTCACCCAGAGCAAGCTGGGTGACTGTCTTCATGGCCAGACCAAGCAGGTGGGCACACAGCGGCGTGTGCTGAGCCTCTGGGAATGACTTCCACTTTCCCACCAGCTCCTCCACCAGCTAGGAGACAAGATATCAGTCAGCAGACTGTATGAGCATGTTTCAGAGAAGTAAATATGTCTTTTCATTGCAGACCTTAAGGACAAGAGGGAAGTTGTTTTTCAGTGTGTTGTTGATGGCGCTCTCGTAGATCTTCTTTCTCATGACAAACTCGCTGGCACCGCCTCCCATCCCTGACTGGTAGCCTAGCAAAGACTTAAGCATCGTCTCAAAGGAGTCAGCTAAAAAGAAGCAAGAAACGGCTGATTACCGCATGAGTTTCTTTTAATGAAGGAGACACTTCACAACCAAATTCCCAACTGTAAGGAAAGCTGCTGGGTCAAACTGCCTTCCTTACTTGTGTGGTTGGGGTTGATGTGCTGTCGCAGCTCGCTCACTGAGCCCAGGCTGACCACGGGCCGACCACCAAACCAGAAGGACGCCACAGAGCCAAACTCCTGATGCAGGCTGACGAGGAACTCATGCAGACTGCCTCTGTTCACAATGTCCTGCAGGTTTCCATCCCTGGAGAGCAGAAAAACAGAATTTCCAGTGACACATAGTGGGCTTTCTGTTAATTCCTCACTGGACTCTTAAGGAGCCAATTATGATGCACAGGGCAGGCGAGCTGATTTTGTACGTGATTTTTACAAACTTACTTTTCATCTGTGGGGTTGAGACCTGGGATACCAGAGGCCCTCCTGGATGACTGAAAACACGATTAGAAATTAAACTTTGCTGTTGAACATAAACATGAGCAAGTAAACAAACTTGATTCGGATTATTCTCAGCATACTGGCCTCAAATACATCTATTACGGCTTAACATAATGCGAATTAATGGGTGTGCCCGCCCGAAAGCGGGCTGCATTCAGTTATACAGAACCTCATTGAAAAATGTGTAAATGTAATGCTTCTTCACTCAGTGGCGTCCACATACACAGCATGACATAATCAGGGGGTTAACACCATTTAACTGGGATTTGGGGAAAAACAGCGGATAAAATCATCACCTGAAAGCACACAATAAAGATAAAATAATGCTTTAGTGTCTTCTTAGCGCTCAAAATGACTTCTTAAAAGTTGGATTTCGCTGAATTAAGTACCTAATTTTAGTATCAAATGAACGCCAAGAGATGCAAAATACACTAAATACTGAATCTGTTTCTTAAATGGTGTTATAGGAGATGTGTCCACTTGTGAATGAGAAAGAAAACTTTAAATAAGCGCTTCTTGCACAAGACGCTGGCTTAAGGTCACCAGCCCGCTAATGTAGCCTGCTAACTTCAAACTTGCATTACTTACCGGGTATAAATAGAGGACAGCGCCGACTAGGATAATGACAAATGTGACAGCAAATATGGCAAAGTCCAGCATGGCTGCTCACTTTTAACAGCACTGTTTTTGCTAACTTTTAATCATGAATTCCTGGATGTTTCCACGTCAACAAAACCTGCAGGGCGCTGCTCGGACCTCTGTGTTCGACTACACAGCCTGGATGGCAGGCAGGCAGAGCAAACCAATGGATCTGAGAAAAATGGCAACAGAAAGACAAAAAATGAGCAAAGTGTCATAAATAACACATAAAAAACAAAATATGGCTAAAAAGAAAAAAACAATATTATAAGAGAGACACAAAATAGAATCAAGATCACACAAAATGGCTATAAAGATATGAAATTATGGCATAAGAGATTCAAAATGACACCAAAGTCACAAAACAGGACCAAAGAGAGAAAAAAAGACACCAGAGACACAAATGTACACCAAAGAGATGTAACATGACTAAAAATGTCCACAGAAAAGACACCAAAGAAGCATAGAATGACACAGAAGAGATTCAAAATGACTACAGCAACAGAAAATGACATCAGAGAGACACAAGAAGTATCCAGAGAGACACAAAGGGCACAGAGGAGACACAAACACAAACAGACATCAAAGAGATACAAGAAGTCTCCAGAGAGAAACAAAATGACATCCAACACACAAAATGACTGCAGAGATACAAAACAAGACCAGAGACACAAACCAAGATCAAAGTGACATAAAACAACTATAAAGGGACACAAAACAAGACCAAAAGGACACAGTAGGTAGGGTGGACGGGTGGATGGGATACTAGTGGGTGGCGGTAATGCACTATTTTGTTGTTTGCTAACCGTCAATAAAATTTACAAGAAGAAGAAGATAATACGAAGGGACACAAAACAAAACCAGAGACACAAAATAGACACAGAGACATAAATACATATAAAGAGACAAAATGACACTGAAGAGACACAAACAACCACAAAGGTAGTGCATAATATAATGACAAAAAAAGACACAAAATAACAAGTCACAAAGCAACTAGAAAAAGACACAAACATGACCAAAAAGAAACAGAATGACACTAAAGAGACATAAAACAACCACAAATTTTTTTTTTGCCAATACTTTTATTGTCTTTTCTCACAAACACTTAACATATACACATACATACAAATACCCAGTACACACACAAACTGTATACCCTTGCATCATCCCTCAATCTGAATAAACACAATGAAATTGGACTAGTTAATAAATTATGAAGGAAGGAATGAATAAATAAATAAATAAATAAAAATTAAGAAGATAAAATAGAAATATATATATGTATATATATATATATCTTTTCAGCTGTCCTCACAATCCGCTGAAGGGTCTTGCGATATATATATATATATATATATATATATATATACATATATATATATATATATAAAATTCAAACTGACTTTTTTTAATGATTTTACTTCGACTCACTCTGTTTCTTTCATCTCATGCTCTTCAAGTCACAACAAATCAGAATTATGGTTTCTATTCAAGTCCTTTAAAACCTGAAACTTTGATTAACACTTTAAATCCTTTCAGTTCTCAGATCTTCACCTTTAAAAACATATTTACTCTTCTTAATCTCAAAACATTCACTTTTGCTTTCACATCAATCCCTCTAGGTCTCTGATCTTTACACTTCAGCTCTTGCTGAAGCACCCACCATTTCACTTCCATTGCTTTCAGCCCCCTCATCTGTATTGTCTGTAGGTTTGTATTCTTAATCTTGCGTCAGTTTCATTCATTTCAACACTTTAGATATTTTGACTCTACTTTTAAACCAACATTTCCAGTACTTTCATATCATGCTCCTGAAGTCACAGTATAA
The DNA here is from genome assembly GCA_015106775.1 of Etroplus canarensis. Taxonomy (NCBI): domain Eukaryota; kingdom Metazoa; phylum Chordata; class Actinopteri; order Cichliformes; family Cichlidae; genus Etroplus; species Etroplus canarensis. The sequence continues at coordinate 615 of VUQH01081986.1, read as the reverse complement.
TGAAATTACGGTTTCTCTTCAAGTCGTCTCAAACTCACTTGGATTAGCGCTTCAAATCCTTTCAGCTCTCAGATCTTCATCTTTAAAAACATATTTAGCTCTTCTTAATTTCAAAATATCCAACTTTGTTTTCAAACTCAACTCCTTTCAGAACTTAAACCTTCTTCAAACCTTCTAGTCCCTGATTTTTACATATCAACAATCATAAAAACTTCAACTCAAGCTGAAGCATCCACTATTTCACTTGAGCTGCTTTCACAACTAAAGCTGAATTCTCATTGTTTATTCAGTTATTCACTGTAATCATTTTTATTCATTTTATCATGTTTTTTTAAAACAATATATTTATTAAGTTGTTTTATATTACAGAACAACAAATGATAGTAGTACAGTTAACATAAGATTTACATTAAACAACAAGATGGAGTGCTATGAAGACAGCTTCCTACAGGCTGGCTTCAACTCAGTAGCCCAGCTAGCCCAGATCACCACACAGGATCTGATGCACATGGGAGTGACTTTGGCTGGGCATCAGAGGAAAATCCTTATCAGCATTCAAACAATGACCTTTCAAAACAAGAGCACTGCAACTGTGACTTTCTAGCTGACCTGTCT